>ML289120.1:1869-48076 GCA_005239495.1 Nicotiana undulata
TCTTGGAACCTCCTGATTAAATGTACTTTCTTTTGTTTCTTCCCCAGGTCGTTTAGATCCTTCACCAATCGATTCACATTCCTTTTTATACGGATATATATTTTCAAAGAACTCAGCATTATCTGATTCTATAACCGTATTATTATGAATGTCGGGATTTTCTGATTTATGAACTAGAAATCTATATGGTTTACTATTAGTCGCATATCCTATGAAAAACAACCAACGATTTTTGGTCCTATTTTTACCCTTTTGGGTTTAGGAACTTGCACTTTTGCAAAACACCCCCACACTTTAAAATAATTCAAGTTGGGCTTCTGTCCTTTCCATTTTTCATATGGAATGGATCGTGTTTTTCTATGGGGAACCCGGTTTAATATTCGATTAGTCGTAAGAATGGCATCCCCCCACAAGTTCTGTGGAAAACCAGAACTTATCAACAATGTGTTCATCATCTCCTTTAATGTACGATTCTTTCTTTCCGCAGTCCCATTGGATTGGGGCGTGTAAGGGGCCGTTGTTTGATGAATAATTCCATATTCCAAACATGTTTCTTCAAAAGGAGATTCATATTCACCACCCCTATCACTTCTTATCATTTTGATTTTCTTGTTATGTTGAGTTTCTACGTCATTTTTATATTGCTTGAATGCGTCTATTGCTTCATATTTACTATTAAGTAAGTAAGCATAGCATTATCGAGTACTATCGTCAATAAAAGTTATGAAATACTTCTTTCCACCGCGAGATGGTATTGACTTCATGTCACAAATATCTGTGTGAATTAAGTCTAAAGGATTTGAATTCCTTTCAACTGACTTATAAGGATGTTTAACAAACTTAGATTCCACACATACTTGACATTTTGATTTGTCGCATTCAAACTTAGGCAATACTTCCAAATTAATCATTTTTCGCAAGGTTTTATAATTGACATGACCCAAACGTACATGCCATAATTCATTTGACTCAAGTAAGTAAGACGAAGCTGAAATTTTATTATTACTTTCAACAACCATTACATTCAGCTTGAAAAGGCCCCCGGTGAGATAACATTTTCCTACAAACATCTCGTTCTTACTTATTACAACCTTATCGGATACAAATACACATTTAAAGCCATTCTTAACAAGAAAACCAGTAGAGACTAAATTCTTCCTAATCTTGGGAACATGAAGGACGTTGTTCAAATTGTCGGAAGTCATTTTGAGAAATATCTTCCCACATCCTTCAGCCTTGGCCTTTGAAGCATTTCTCATAGAAATCGTCTCATCGGGTCCAACAGAAGCATAAGTAGCAAAAGTTTCTTTAACAGCACAAACATGGCGAGTGGCTCCAGAATCAATCCACCACTCTTTAGGATTGCCCACCAAGTTGAATTCGGAAAGCATGACATACAAATCATCAACATCATCATGCTTTTCAACCATGTTTTCTTGACCCTTCTTCTTGTCTTTCTTCGGAGCACAACACTCTGTAGATTTGTGTCCGGTTTTGCCACAATGGTAGCAATTTCCACTAAACCGCTTCTTGCTTGGGTTGTATTTCGGTCCAGAAGGCTTCTTCCTCTTTTTGTTCTCTTCAACAATATTTGCTCCCATTATTGTTGAATTTCCACAGCCTCTCTTGTCAGCGGCTTTATTGTCCTCTTCGATTCTCAACCGAACAATGAGATCTTCAAGGGACATCTCTTTGCGTTTGTGTTTCAAATAGTTTTTGAAGTCCTTACCCAACGGAGGCAACCTCTCAATCATCGCTGCTACTTGGAATGCTTCATTGATGACAAGACCTTCAATGAAAATTCTGTTAGAAAACATAATAAAATTAATACTACCAACATTAGTATTAATTCTACTTATACCTTCAACAAGGAGATCGTGATTAATCACTTGTAATTCCTGGACTTGGGTAATAACATATTTGTTATCTACCATTTTGTAGTCCAAAAACTTTACAGCAACGAACTTCTTCAATCCAGCATCTTCTGTTTTGTATTTCTGTTCAAGCGCTATCCATAGTTCTTTTGACGTTTCCACGCCACTGTAGACGTTATACAAATCATTCCAGCCCGCTTAGATTATAATTCTTGCACAAAAAAATCTGAATTCTTCCATGCCTCAATCACGAGAAAGCGTTCTGTTTCTGGAGTTTCATATGGAGACTTAGAGTAGTCAAGTAGAAGAACATCTTTTGCTGCCAGCGCTTGAAATCAATCCCGAAAAAAATTTCGGGTTTCTCAGCCGGTGCCAATGTTGCTGATGATGTTCGGCTTGTTGAGGAATTGGCAGTTGCCATCGGAACAACTTGGTTTCCGTTATCATTCGTCATTTCTGTAAAAGAATAACACAAACGTTAAAATCACGTAAATTTTAATCTCCAATAGAGTACAAAACCACAAAGGTTTTACTCTCTAAAAACAGTGAATATAACACAAATACAGAAAGAATATTAAATTCCTTAAGCTTGTTAGTAATATGTATTTGTAAAATAGTTATGGAGAAAATAAATAACATAAACAGAAATGTAAATGAAATAACAAAACCAATTCGAGCCCACTGAATTCACTGTGTTTCCTTAAGGAATTTAATCCCCTCCTAGTACCCAAGGTTATGGATTATTTTCTCCCAGGATAGAATGAATTACACATTGGTGTAGTGGTACTTCAAACCCCGGTATTTCAGCGAACACAAAGTTCGGTTGCAAATCACACTTACTATTGCTTTCTTTGAAGTTAAAATATGCAGAAGAAAGGTCGAGAACTCAGAAATTAGTATGTAAAATCTGAAAGAATGGACTTGTATTTATAGCCAAAGTTGGGCTAGAATATGAAGAGGCGCAACTCTTCAGAATGACTATTTTTGCAAAACGGCCATAGAATAAATGCCATGACATAATTGGCTATTTACTCAACAATAAAGAAGAAAAATTGAAGGGTAGTTAATTTTCTGTTACAAAAACAGAAAACTGAATATTGGATAACTGAAATGGATTTAATATTAATATTTATTTTAATATTAATATTTTGTTATTCAACCAACTATTTAATAACATTTCTGTTAATATTTACTATTAACAAATAAATTTGGTCCAAAAAATTAATCAATCGATCGATCATTTGACCAAATCCAAATCCAAATCTGAAGCCGAGGCCGAGCCGAGCGAGCGACGACGACGACGCGAGGCTTGCCTTCTTCTCAACTCTTTATGAGCTAGAAGAAGAGCAATTGCTTATATACCCATCAAAAACCTTTTCCTCTTCCCATGTGGGACAATTAAGGAGGGAAACTCAAATATTTTATTTTTCCCTCCATTCCCCATTCACCCTATTTGAAGCATTAATTAGCTTAAAACCCAACAAACACTTCACACACAAGCTGGATAGGAAATGAAGGAAGGCACACAAATGTTTTGGAGGCCAAGGGCCAATTTTCTGATTATATTGAAGACAAAGGGAAAATACAAGTGTTGGAGATGCCTATCTACAAGGCTTATACAAGTATTTATACTTATTCAGCCATACTTGGCTTGTACTACAAAGAAAGACAAAAGCAAGATCCTAATGGCTTCCTAACTACTTGCACTAAATGCTGCCAGGCATGATGTTCCCTCACATTAAATGATGTGGCATGCTGCTCCTTTGTATTAAATGCTGCTGGGCATGCTGCTCCCTTGTACTGAATGCTGCTCTAAATGCAAGGCATGTTGTCTTTGAGCTTGATCAACCATGGCAGATTCGAATTTGGGCAGATTAGGCGGGAAAATGAGTGATGAATCAGGCGGATCGGCACACTCTCCCTCACTTGAATTGGCGACGACCGCGGCGCCACAAAGTTTCAAGTAGTCGTGAATCTGATCTTTGAATTTCCAAAGGTCTTCGTATTTTTCCCACGTCGCTTCCTCGGGCGACTGTTCCTTCCAATGTACAAGGAATTGGGCACTAGAGTTGCCCAAACCTTTGTCTCGAACCAATTGATGGTCGATAATTACCTCAATCTTCTTGTTGATGGCAGAAGGTGTGATGAATATTTGGTCACGGCTGGACTGCCCTCTTTCTGCGTCTTCCT
The DNA here is from genome assembly GCA_005239495.1 of Nicotiana undulata. Lineage (NCBI taxonomy): Eukaryota > Viridiplantae > Streptophyta > Magnoliopsida > Solanales > Solanaceae > Nicotiana > Nicotiana undulata. The sequence continues at coordinate 5,934 of ML289120.1, forward strand.
TGTCTTCATGATAAGGCTTGAGTTGACTAGCATGGAAGACGGGATAGATCTTTAAATGGCTAGGCATATCCAGTTTGAATGGAATTTAGCCAACCTTGGCAATGATTTCGAATGGCCCCTCATAGCGTCGTATTAAATTTTGATTGACGCCTCTCAATGACTTGAATTGACGGGGGTTAAGCTTAACCATTACTTTGTATCCAATTCGGTAGTGCACCGGTCTGCGTTTTCGATCAGCAAACTTCTTCATTTTGCGGGCATCTTTGTCCAAGTAAGATCTGGCCATGTCTACTTGTTCCTCCCAAGACTTAGCCATATGGAGCGCCCTTGGGTTCCTTAAGTCTGTATTTACTAGCAAGGATTGAGGCGTATTAGGCTACTGCCCCGTTGCAAGCTCGAACGGACTTCTTCAGGTTGACTCCCTACGTTGTAGATTGTATGAGAATTGGGCAGTATCAAGAAACTTCGCCCAATCTTTCTGATTTGCACTCACAAAGTGCCTCAAGTATAGCTCTAAGAGTGCATTAACCCTCTCCGTTTGGCCGTCCGTTTGCGGATGAAAACTGGTGGAGAAGTGCAACTCTGATCCCAACAAATTGAACAGCTCTCTCCAAAAAGCACTAGTGAAACGGGGATCTTGATCGCTGCCTTGCAATTCGCGGTGGTGGCAGTGAAGGTTGCATACTTTGAGAATCTATCGACCACCACCATGATAGTGCCAAAGCCTTCCCAGTTTGGCAAACACATAATGAAGTCCATCGTGACGCTGTCCCATGGATTTTCCCCCACTGGTAATGGATCAAGCAAGCCTCCCTATACCTTGTGTTCAACTTTGTCTTATTGGCACACAAGACATGTTCGGACGTAAACTTCAATATCATCCCTCATATGCGGCTAATAGTATGATGACTCCAATAACGCCAAAGTGCGTTTCTGGCCTGGATGCCTTGCCCAAACAGTGTCGTGTCCCTCTTTGATCAATGTGCGCCTAAGATTTCACCACTTAGGCACAAAAATACGCTTGCCGGTAGTATAAAGAAGTCCATCTTCAGCTCAAAACTTCTTTGTCTTGCATTGGCTGGCCAAGTCAAGAAGCTATTACGCCACCGGATCATGTTGCATTCCTTTCTTGATTGCATCAAGAATATCACTGCTGGTTGTACTAACAATTGTGGCTAGCACAGCTTTCCGACTCAACGTGTCGGCAACAACATTGGCTTTCCCCGATTTATACTCCAAGGAATAATCAAACTCCGCCAAGAAGTCCTGCCACCTTGCTTGCTTAGGTGACAACTTCTTTTGAGACTGGAAATAACTTGTCGCCACGTTATCCGTTTTGACAATAAAATGAGCTCCCAATAAGTAATGATGTCAGGTTCTAAGGCAATGAACCATTGTCGTCATCTCCTTCTCTTAGACAGTGTAACGGCGCTCCGCATCATTCAATTTTCTACTCTCGAACGCTATTGGATGTCCCTCTTGTATTAGGACTCCGCCAATAGCAAAATCTGATGCATCCGTGTGGACCTCAAAGACTTTAGAAAAGTCGGGCAAAGCCAAAACAGGCTCCTCTGTAATAGCTGACTTGAGACCCACGAATGCGCTTTGACATAAATCAGTCCACTCCCAAGAGTGATTCTTCTTCAGCAAATCTTTGAGCGGAGCCGCAATTGCTGAATAACCAAGAATGAATCTCTGGTAATAGTTGGCAAGGCCAAGAAAGGACCGTAATTCGGTTACCTTCGTTGCAGCCTCTTAATCTATGATCGCCGCGACCTTGTTGCTATTCATACTAATCTGTCCTTGACTGATTGTGTTCCCCAAAAACTGCACTTGGGGTTGAGCAAACGGACACTTCTCCCTCTTCACGAAGAGATCGTTTTCCCTTAGAACTTGTAAAACCTTGCGGAGGTGATCAAGATGTTCCTCCATACAGCTTCTATAAATCACAATGTCATCAAGATAGATTACTACAAACTGATCCAAATATGGATGGAGCAGCTTGTTCATCAAAGTGCAGAAAGTAGCGGGTGCATTGGTCAAGTCGAACGGCATAACCAACCACTCAAAAGCTCCATAACGGGTCACACAAGTCATCTTTGGTTCATCTCCTTTGGCTATGCGAACTTGATAATATCCTTTTCTCAAATCCATCTTGGTAAACACCTTGGCCTGGCCAAGTCGATCAAACAAATCTTCTATCAAAAGGATTGGATATTTGTTCTTTACCGTGAATTTGTTGAGAGCACGATAGTCTATGCACAACCTCAATGATTCGTCTTGCTTCTTTTGGAACAAAACTGGTGCGCCAAATGGTGCCTTTGACGGTCTAACATGTCCCGCTTCAAGCAGCTCCTTCAGTTGCTTCCTCAATTCCTCCAATTCTGGAGGTGCCATGCGATACGGACGCATGGCAGGTGGCTTTGCTCCCGGAATCAACTCAATCTGATGACCAACTTCCCTACGTGGTGGAAAACGTTTTGGAAGGTCTTCGGGCATGACATCTTTGTTCTCATTGAGAACCTGTTGTACACAATGGGGCAAGGCTTCATCAACCTTGTGTTCTTCAATCTCTGTTACAGCAGCAAGAAATGTGGCTTCACTTCTCTTGAAACCCTTCACAATCTGCATCGCGGACAATTGGCCCACGACTTGTGGCACACGAACAGTTGATACCACACAAGGACCCCTCGGATCCCAAATATAAATCTGGTTAAGACTAGGGGAAATGAATGCCATGACTTCATCCCAATAGTCCAGACCAAGCATAATATCAAACATGTCCATGGTTGCAAAAAAGAAGTTAATGCACCCCTGCCAAGCACCTAAGTTGAGCTGCACATTGCGAGCAACTCCATTAACGTTTGTAAGATCGATATTGACTGTCTTCAACAAAGAACTGTTGGGACTAAACACAAGGCCAAGTGATTTAGCCTTTGCTTCAGTCACGAAATTATGTGTCGCACCGGTGTCCACCATAATGCGAATGGACTGTCCATTCAGCTTTGCATTGACGAATAGTGACCCTTTCTCCTTCAATCTGGGCTCCTTGCCCATCACAGCACCAAGCAAAGTATGACCCATTTGAGCAAGGCCAGGCTTGTCTCGAACAACCTGCTTTAAGGCAGGCTCCTTGGTCAGCAACGTACCAAGCATCATGTGGCCAAGATGAGCCACATCACGCCTCTCCTGAGCAGCAGCTTCACTAGATTGTGCAACACCTTCCGCTTGTCTCCGTTCAGCAGCAATCAAGGCACTAAGCTTGCCCAAATAAGGACAATCTTTGTAGCTATGGTTGGGGTACTTGCAAAGATAGCAGTGCGGGGACCATTTGCCTTCTTCCTTTCATTGTACCTGTCGTGCCAGTGAGAACGGTGTCCTTCTCCTTTGAAATCACGACCAGTGTTGGCAGCAACTTGCTTGCCTTTGTATGCACGATCTCCTCCGGGCTTGGTGGGCTTGGTCTTGGTGTCCTTTGCTTTTGTGGCTTCCGTCCTATAATCTGTTAAGGACTCAGCAACAGCTATGGCTTCATCGACATCATTGACTTGATGTCGCTGCAACTCCTGCTTTACCCAGTTTTGAAGGCCATCCATGAAGTAAAATAACAAGTCATCACTTGTCATGTTGGAAATCTGCAGAATGAGCTTTGTGAACTCTTTCACGTACTCACGAATGGAAGTTGTTTGCTTCAGCTCTCTCAACTTTCGACGAGCCTCATTGACGACATTTTGTGGGTAAAATTGTCGCTTAAGCTCGAACTTGAACTGCTCCCAGTCCCTGATGGAGCAAGTGCCCCTCTCCATTTCACCTTTCTTTCTCCGCCACCAAAGCATGGCGATGTCGGCTAAGTAAATTGTTGATGTCCGGATCTTGGTAGCCTCATCAACAATGTTGAGGTGCTCAAAGTAGTCCTCCATCTTCCAAATGAAGTTCTCAACGTCTTGAGCATTTCTTTCGCCTCTAAACTCTTTGGGTTTAGGTCCCTCAATCTTGGTCTCACGAACCAGCACATGACCGGCACCACCGACAAGTCTAGCTGCCTCCAGTTGTTGCCTAAGAGCTTCAATTTCCCCGTGCAACGCTGAAACAACCTCGGTCAGCTTGAGCTCCAGGTTGGTTAGTCCCTCCCTATGCTCCTCGGTCAGTTGGTCTACAGCTTCCTTGACGTCTCCAATATCCTCTAAGGCAGTGGACTCAAGCGAAGCGAAGTTGCCTTCAACAACTTCAATACGCTGGTTTAAGGCAGATACACCAGCCTCGGTAGGATCTATCTGTGCGTCTAAACGGCCTGAAGCAGACCCATCACCGTTCTTGCCATGGCAAACCTCTTGTGGGGGTGGCTCATAAGTCATACCTTCACCTGTTATGCCCAAGGCAGGATCTCGAACCTTGTTGGTTCCCCTCTTCTTTTGCTTCTGCTTTCTCGTTGGTGACTCCTCTCTCCCACGAACGTTGCCAAGACCAGCATCCTCTTCGTCGTTTGCCATGTTCTGTTTCCAAGGCTCTGATACCAATTGTCACGGGCTTAATTTCGACAAGCACCGTGCGGACAACTAGCTAGCTAAATCGCTACTGCCTAGTTTCAGCCCGACTAAAAAATACAGAACTAAAAACGTGCTAACAATGGCAAACACTTTACACACACAAGCTGGAAAGGAAATGAAGGAAGGCACACAAACGTTTTGGAAGCCAAGGGCCAATTTTCTGATTATATTGAAGACAAAGGGAAAATACAAGTGTTGGAGATGCCTCTCTACAAGGCTTATACAAATATTTATACTTATTCAGCTACACTTGGCTTGTACTACAAAGAAAGACAAAAGCAAGATCCTAATGGCTTCCTAACTACTTGCACTAAATGCTGCCAGGCATGTTGTTCCCTCGCATTAAATGTTGTTGGCATGCTGCTCCTTTGTATTAAATGTTGCTAGGCATGCTCCTCCCTTGTACTGAATGCTACTACTGTAAATTCAAGGTATGCTGTCTTTGAGCTTGATCAACCATGGCAGATTCGAATTTGCTCAGCTTAGGCGGTAAAATGAGTGATGAATCAGGCAGATCGACACAATTAGCTCTATGCATTACTAATATCTTGTTTGGTAAAATTTTTCAACCTATGTATAACTAATACTTGTATTAGTTATACACCATACTTGGCATTATCCTATGCATAAGTAATGCATAGAAAACCACGGCATTAGCAATACCAAGTCTATTAATGCATGCATTAGCATGGTTAAAGACAAAATTGTCCTTAAAGTCCCTTGAAGCTAGAGCATATGGAGGGCATTTTAGTAAACAACTATTTTTCTTAAAAATTATGTAATGCATTATAATTTTAATACACCACACCAAACAGTAGATAAGAAATAATATTTGCATAACTAATACTTACATTACTAACCCATGGATTACTAATCCATGCATTACTAATACACCATATACCGCACTATTCTTATACACCCTACCAAACGACCCCTTATTGTTGTTCAAATTCAATATTTATTTTTGAATAATCTTAAATATGTACAAATTTTTAGAATTAAATAACTTAAAAGAACTAAAATTCAGATTTTGTAAACTTCAAATTCGAACTTTACCTATATTGTTTTTGATATCAAAACTAATTTATCCAAAATTATGATTGGCGCCACTTAACTGCAAATTTTGGTGGCGTCTAACCATTCTTTCACAACAGAAATTTCCTTTTCTTTTTCCAAAATATTCTCCCTACTAATGAAAAACAAAGATATGTTCCAAGTACGAGGATCGAAATATTTAATTTTTCATATGACTGTGAATATCGATCGATCAATCAATGCTTCATAATTCATGCTATAATGGCATGGACTTTATGTTTACCCTAAAATTTGAGTAACAATTAAATTTATATTGTGGTTTTAAGGATACGTGATCTAATTCAATACAATTGATAAACAGTGAACTAAATTAATAAATTGAACACTGAAATAAACCTAACCAGAGTTCTAGTAGTGTATCGACCTCGATTCGAGATGGTCTCGAGGTTGGATAACAAGAACAGTGAAGAACAATAGTGAACAGTAATAAACAATAATGGATAGTAAATGAAATAGAGAACAACGTGTATATTCTTTATCAGTGAATGATGATGATACAAATGAATGGGATACCCCTTTATATAATACGGGAATCCTAAATAAGCAATTCTAATAATGAAAGTAAATCCCACGATTGGTGTCAATAACCGCTTAATTCGATCTGTTCCGTGATTTTTGTCGTGATCTTCGACCGATTGCTAATATTTCGCCATTTCGTTATTATGCCTTACTTGATGTCGGTCATGCTTGGTCTCGATCTTCACTGTCATGGAGCTCGAGCCTGGTTCATTACGAGTTTACTCTCGAGGCAGCTCCTCGTGCCTATGAAATCGGATATGCCCGATTTCGACCGTATACAGATAATCCCCGCTTTTCTTGGAGTAAAATGATAAGAAACAGTTTGAGCCACGATTTTCAAAAACCTCGATCATGACATCGTCCTCATAACGTAAGCGACGGATGTGACTGAAACGTCCCGTCGGTTCAGTTCCCCAAATCATTAATGCCTGTCAGTTAGCGGTCGGCCACTAGCACCACCGAACCGTCGTCGTGAGTCTATAAATACACGCTCCTCCCTTGAATCAAATTTTACTTTTGCTCCAATCAAACCTCTAAATCTTCTAACTCTTTTCATCCCCTCTTTTTCGCCGCCGGTAGAGCCGCCCTTGTTAGCATTGAAAACACCAGTTTTTTCATCTTCCTTTGCCCTTCTCTACTTATATCAATGGCGAAAACCTCAAAGATCTACCGCAGAAGTAGAAAGCTTCCTCCTCCTCTTCCCGGCCGTCCGGCGACAAGGCGTCGGTGGAGCCGCTTCCCCATGAATACGTTCCTGGCCCGTGTACTATAAAATCCGACTTCAAGATCGAAAACCCTTCATCGGTCCCAGGCCGATGCGAGCATGTGTCGATGTACATGTGCTCGATAACGAAGAGCCACCTACATCTCATAAAGAAGGACTGCAACTGTGGTCCCGAGGTCGTGGTGCAAATCCCTGCTCCCGAAGAGAGCATCACAACTCATGTGGAGGGGTTCCTAAGTGCTTACACTTACCCCTTCACATTGGGTCCCCTCGACCCGGTGATTATTGACTTCTGCAAAAGATATCAAGTCACCCTCGTCCAGATCCATCCCTTGCTATGGCGCATAGTAATTATACTGCGCTTCTCTAGCAAGACCGAGGGACTGGAGTTTACCCTGAACCACCTTATGCGGTTGTACCGGCCTCTAATCTATCAAGGATTAATCAAGAACCAACGGTGGGCAATGAAGGCCTTGTTCTCGAGCATCGACGAGGATAAAGATCGGGGTTGGATTAGCCGCTTTATACGGGTGAGGACTCGTGACATTATCCTAGAGGAGAGGATGTCGTTCCTTGAGGAGCGGAACCCAGACCATAAGTGATCTTTTAAGCTTTGTTCTTCGTTCCCTCTTCGACTCCACCTAATATTCCCTTTCAACATGCAGCTATTCCTTGGATACCTCAAGCGGTGCCCGACCTCGAAGATTGGGTTCGGAAGTTAGGCTCAACTTTCTCTCATGTCGAACGCGCATGGCGTGATTTGGCAAAGGGAAGATGGGAGGCCAAGAACCACGGTAAGGTCTCCTTTCTCATATTGTGAAACAATCTTTGTACTTGGTTCATCACTAATCTTCTTTCATGCAGGCCTGACCAAGGACGCCATATTGAGGCCCTCAAGTGGCGAGGAAGAAACCAAGTCCTCGGTTCCGGAACTGGGAAATGACAAGAAGATGAGGGGTGCCTCGCAGTCCGAGGACCCTAAGCCCAAGCCTCGAAGGGTGAGGAGGAAAGTAATCGCTCTCACGATGGACTCGGTCTGAAACCTGAGAGACGAAGAAGAAGAAGAAGAAGAAAAATAAGAAGAAGAAGAAGAAGAAGAAGAAGAAGAAGAAGAAGAAGAGGAGGAGGAGGAAGGTGCCTCGGCATTAACGGTCCGACCCAGGAAAGCCGTCGAGGCCGCCAAACCTTCTGAGTCGATGGCGGGTGCTGAAACCAAGCCTCATGTCGAGGAGGCTTCAAAAAAGAATTCGGTTGGGGATCCTGAATCGCCAGAGGCCGAGATCATTTCTCGACCATCCACAACCACACCGGACGGGGCCGGTTCTGAAACTCCAAAGATCGATCAGAACGCCCCGAGCGACTTTCTCGGGGCCATGACAGTAGGTCACTTGCCTTTTTTGCCAACTTTTTTTGAGGAGGTTAAGGGATGCTCGGGAGTTGAAGACCCCCGATATAGGTGGAGGCTCTAGTGTAGGGATACTTTTCGGGTAGGGCTGTTCATTTGGATCGGATATCCGAAATCCAAACCGATCCATTCAATTTCGGATTTCAGATTTTGGATTGGATCGGATTTCGGATTGTGTTTATTAAAATTTCGGATTTTGGATCAGATTCAGATTGGTATAATTTTAATACGATCCAATCCGAAATTCGAAATTATTAGGGCATGTATAAATACTAAACTTTAATTCGGATAATTAGTACTTCCTTTACATTTACCTCCAAGTTATTACCTTTATGATTGATGGATTTAGCTATATTCGCACCATAGTACTCTCATAATTGTAAACATGAATTTTTCTTAATGTATTTCCTCTTTTACAAAAAAAATATACATATGAGTTTGCAACTTTGAGGCATAATAATCTGATCCGATATTAATTTGGATCGGATTCGGATTGAATTTTCTAGAATCCAAAAATCCCATCCAAAATGTGCTAAATCCGATCTGATCTGATCCATGCACAACCCTACTTTTGGGATTTCTTTACTGGAGTTGATGATGCCGCCGATATCAGCGATGCTTCTATTCTCCTTGAAAAGGCTCAGCGCCTCCTATCTCGGGTAAGCATCAGTTGATGTACTTCTTTTCTTTACTCTTTTTTTCTCTAAGTCTGACTTGCATTTTCCTTTTTGTATAGGCCTCCGCCAAGTTTTGAGCCGACCTTATCCAGTGTGAAACCGAGCTTCAGAAGGTCTCGGAGGAGAGGAACGCTCTGAAGCTTCTTTTCTCCCGAAGAAAAGGTTGAAACCGACCGTAGTTAGGACTTAGTCTCTTTTTCTTTCTCTTTGTAAGACCTTGATTGGTCTCTTGTACATAACCTTTTTCATCGATATATAATTGAAAAACTTCTTTCGAATGTCTTCTCAGTTTTATGTCTAAACATGTTTCGTGCTTTTGCCTTGTGAAAATTTTGTTGTTGCAGCCTCTGTAATCGAGTGAACGCTAGCTCAAACTTAGAACAAACCCTTAGGTTTTTTGGACAAGCAAGGGAGAGTCCCTGATCTCAATAATATGTTCAAGATTTTGGACCGCTTGATCGATGCCATGACTACACTGTTTTTATAACTAAGTTCGAGTAAGTTTCGAACTTAGAATAGAACAAACCCTTAGGTTTTTAATCAAATAATGGGTAAGTTTCGAACTTACAGTAACATACCCCTTAAGGTTTTATGGAGAATCCTCGAGCTATATTCAAGTCAACTTTATTTGAGCTCGGAATAATGGATCCCTTAGGTCCGAGTTGAGTGAGAACAAGATCTCGAACTCTAAATGTATTGGCCCTTAGGCCCTTTTAGGTCTGGCTGATATGGCCTCTGAAAGATGGCTATTATTTCCCCCTTTCGTCTTAAAAGACTTAGTAAAAATTTCTTTATGCCTTAGCATGTATTTTTTACCCATTGAGTTTTTTGAGGGTCCGATGTTGGTTGAAACCCTTTTGCCTTTTGTGCCTTAGCACATTTGTGTTAAGATAATTTGATATCCCTTAAGGTTTTTCGAGGGCTAATTTTATCGAAGCCCTTTTGATTATTTTCCGAGGGTAGCCTTTTTTAACCGATTTTTCAAAGAATTTGAAGGCCTATTGTTATTGCGGAATTCAGACGTCACCAAGCCACGTTATTTCGGTCGTAGCCGTTAATTTGTCCGTAGCCTTCGAGTATGCCTTTTGGGCTTATTTCCCAATAATATTTCGAACTTGTTCAAAATGTTAGTCCCCGTGAATGGTGTCCTTGTCCTATAGATCGAGGGGTGCCTCTTTAAGGTCTTATGAATTTGAGTTTAGATAACTCGAATATGCCTATCATCGATGACAGTCCCCGAGTATTCGAGGTATATTTGCATTTTGGCTCTTGAGCCATTTCTCACAAAATCATAAACATGAGGTTTGTATAGTAGAGAATTTTCTTAGAGGCACAAAAATGTTTGATGAAGAGAGAATGCTTCTTTGAATAATTTATACATGCGTACATGTTTTTCCATCGGGGCTCGACTAATCAATATGGACACGGTTCATTTGACCGTTTGGCCCATTACAAAGTTTCCCTATCGAGGCCCTTTGACGTGAAGTACTTTTCTCGAGAACATACATCTGAGGGTGATGCCCCCCAGTATTCGAGGTTGATTGCAAAGAAGCCTTGGATACTGTTGAATTGTCCTCGGGTAGCACATAATTTTTGCCTCGTTAAAAACCTCACCGAAAAAACCAATTGGGATAAAAAATGATCTGAGGGAAAAAAGTGCAACGCGTACTTAAAAACCTGAGGTCTCGATATCTTTGGTCGAACTCCTGAAATGAGTTAGCGTCGAATATATATAAATGAAAGAAGAGAGAAATCCATACCTTAACAATAATATCGTTTGAGAACTGATATGTTCCAATTATCTGGCAGTGGTCTGTCGTCCATCATTCCGAGTTTATAAGACCCTTTTCCGACTATATCAAGGACTTGAAAGGGTCCTTCCCAATTCGGGCCGATATTCCCTTCATTAGGATCTCGAGTGTTGATGGTGACTTTCCTTAGGACTAAGTCCCCGACTATGAAGTGGCGAAAGTTGGTTCTTCTATTGTAGTACCTTTCGATTCCTTGCTTTTATGCAGCCATTCGAACAAGTGTCGCTTCTCATTTTTCATCTAACAATTCGAGGCTAGTATTCATAGCCTTGTGGTTCGATTCCTCTGTTGTATATCGAAACTTGGCACTGGGTTCTCTGACTTCGACTAGAATTAAGGCTTCGGATCCATATACTAGGTAAAACGGAGTTGAACCTGTGCTGGACTTCGATGTTGTTCGATATGCCCAAAGGACTTCGGGCAGAATTTCTCTCCATTTCCCTTTAGCTTCGTTCATCCTTTTCTTCATGTTTTGGATGATAGTCTTGTTTGTCGACTCGGCATGTCCGTTCCCACTAGGGTGATATGATGTTGACAATATCCTCTTTATTTTATGGTCTTCGGGTATAATTTCTCTCCATTTCCCTTTAGCTTCGTTCATCCTTTTCTTCATGTTTTGGATGATAGTCTTGTTTGTCGACTCGGCATGTCCGTTCCCACTAGGGTGATATGGTGTTGACAATATCCTCTTTATTTTATGGTCTTCGAGAAATTTCGTTACTTAGCTGCCGATAAATTATTTACCATTGTCGCATACTATTTCTGCGGGTATCCCAAATCGACACACGATGTGGTCCTAGATGAAGTTTATAACTTCTTTCTCTCTCACTTTCTCAAACGCCTGTGCTTCAACCCATTTAGAGAAATAGTTATTCATAAATAAGATGAACTTAGCTTTACCAGGAGCCGATGGTAGAGAGCCGACGATGTCCATGCCCCATTTCATGAATTGCCACGGGGATAGGATCGAGTGAAGTTGTTCTCCGGGCTGGTGTATCATTGGTGAAAACCTTTGGCATTTATCACATTTTCAAACAAACTTCTTTGAGTCTTTTTCCATGTTATCCTAGTAGTATCCCGCTCTAATGACTTTGCGAATTAGTGACTCGGCGTCAGAGTGGTTCCCACAAGTGCCTTCGTGGACCTCTAGCAGAATAAAGTCGGTGTCTCCTGGTCCCAAACATACTGCCAATGGTCCATCAAATGTCCTTCTGTATAATGTTCCATCTTCGTCCAATGTGAAACGAGCAACTTTAGATCGTAGGGCCCTCGATTCTTTAGGGTCCGATTGAAGCTTTCCATTCTACAAGTACTCGATGTACTTATTCCTCCAGTCCCAGGTTAAGCTTGTAGAGTTTATCTCGGCATGTTCTTCCTCGATCACGGATCTTGAGAGTTGAACGATAGTCCCCGAGCTGATCTCATCTTCCTCGACCGATGACCCCAAATTTGCAAGTGCACCGGCCTTACTGTTTTGTTCCTGAGGTACATGTTGTAAAGTCCATTCCTTGAAACGGTTCAAAGTTACTTGTAATTTGTCTAAATACCTTTACATCCTATCATCTCGAACTTTGAAGGTTTTGTTTACCTGGTTCACCACCAATGAAGAGTCGCACTTAGCTTCGACAACTTCCGCTCTCAAGCTTTTAGCTAGCTCGAGACCTACAATCATGGCCTCGTACTCAGCCTCATTGTTAGTCAATCTAGAGGTTTTGATAGATTGTCTAATAGTGCTACCCGTGGGCGGCTTCAAAACAATGCCTAGCTCAGACCTCTTCACATTCGAAGCACCGTCTGTGAAAAGAATCCATACCCCCGATGATGTACCCGATTTTAATGGGAGTTCCTTTTCAGTTTCAAGTACGAGGTTTGTCATGAAATCGGCCACGAAGTCCGTTAAAATTTGAGACTTAATGGTCGTTCGGGGTTGATATTCGATATCGTACCCACTGAGTTTGACGGCCTATTTGGCCAATCGGCCCGATAGTTCAGGCTTGTGCAAAATATTACGGAGTGGGTAAGTGGTTAATACACATATGGGGTGACACTGAAAATATAATTTTAACTTTCTAGAAGCGCTTATCAGTGCAAGTGCCAATTTCTCTAAGTGTGGATACCTAGTTTGTGCTTCTCCTAAGGTTCGACTTACATAATAAACAGGAAATTGCGTACCTTGCTCTTCTCGAACTAGGACACCACTTACCGTGATTTCGGATACTGCCAAGTACAAGTAAAGTTTCTCATCTATCTTCGGAGTGTGAAGCAGTTGTGGGCACGATAGGTACCACTTCAATTCTTCTAATGCCTGTTGACATTCCGGAGTCCAAGCGAAATCGTTCTTCTTTTTGAGTAGAGAGAAAAACCTGTCGCTTCGATCCAATGACCTCGAGATGAATCAGCCCAAGGCAGATATCTGTCCAGTCAGCCTTTGTACGACTTTTACATTGTCCGCAGCGGTGATGTCTTCGATGGCCTTGATCTTATCGGGGTTGATTTCGATCCCATGATTTGATAGCATGAAGCCAAGGAATTTGCCCGAACCGACCCTGAAAGCACATTTCTCGGGGTTGAGCTTCATGTTATATTTCCTCAAGATCTCTCACGTTTCCTGCAAATGAGGCAAATGGTCCTCTACGCGCAGGGATTTAACTAGCATGTCATCAATATAAACTTCCATTGACTTACCTATTTGTTCTTCGAACATTTTATTTACTAGGCGTTGGTAAGTAGCTCATGTGTTTTTTAGCCTGAAGGGCATTATATTATAACAATATGTTCCATAGTTAGTGATAAACAAAGTCTTTTCTTGGTCTTCCAGGTTCATTTGGATTTGATTGTTCCCGGAATAGGCATCGAGAAAAGTAAGGATCTCGTGGTCGGTCATGGCATCGATCATGCGATCGATGTTAGGCAGTGGAAAAGAATTTTTAGGACATGATTTGTTTAAGTCTTTATAGTCCACACACATTCTAAGTTTGTTCCCATTTTTAGGGACTATAACTACATTGGCTAACCATTCGGGGTATTTTACCTCCCGAATGGACCCTATTTTGAGAAGTTTAGTTACCTAGTCCTTTATGAAGGCGTGCTTTACCCTAGAATGGAGCCTTCTATTTTTCATCACCGGTCTAAACTTAGGATCCAGTCTTAATCGGTGCGTCGTTATCTCCGGTGGGATCCCTGTCATGTCTAAATAAGTCCATGCAAAACAGTCTATGTTACCAATAAGAAATTGAATAAGCTTTGGGGGTTATCCCCGTTACCAGGTATACATTTCGTTCGGCCAGGTACTCGATCAGTATAACCTGTTCCAGCTCTTCGACTGTTGATTTGGTAGCGTCCAGATCTTCGGGAACAACAAAGGTTCGAGCGGTTAGAAAATCCTCTTCTCCTTCCTCTTCTATTACCTGTTTCTCCGATTCGGTCGAGGCTGGGGGCGGTGATTGCTATTTGGCTTCCTGTTTACCTTTGATGCTTGATTTTTTCGAGGCTGATGATGTCGAGATCGGTGTTACCTCATCGACCGCGAACATTTCTTTTGCGGCATGTTGTTCCCCGTACACTATTCTTACACCATCCGGCGTCGGGAACTTCATCTTTTGGTGGAGAGTTGAAGGTACTGCCCTCATGTTGTGGATCCAGGTGATAACTAGTGATTTGCACTACTATTTACTCCCGTTTTCTTAGGTTTTTAGGCCAATTTGACTAAAATGCTCCCACATTTTAATGCAAGTTGTTCAAATTGCAGGAATTGAGTTGATATGTGAATATTGATCAAAAAAGATCTCAAAAAGGAGCAGAACTTGCAAAATCCCAGAACCTAGCTGAAACACTACCGCGCTTACTTTTCCGCCGCAACGTTTGTCATTCCGCTGCAGCGGATTTCTCTCCGCTGCCCCGTTGTCAAACTTCAGAGAGGTGTTTTTGAGGCTAAGCTCAGCGCTGACCGTGCTATTTTTCCGCTGCAGCATTTCATCTACCGTTGCAGCGTCCACTATTACGATGGACGCGTTTTGTGAAGTTCAGAGAGTCAGCAAGAGTTGGAACCCAAGCTTTCGCGGTCAGCGGTATTTTTCCGCTGCTGCGCTCCAGCCACCGCTGCAGTGTTTTATTATTCCGCTGGACGCGGAATTGAGAATCAGAGAGGCTACACAGTCCAAGACCACTGCAGCGTCCATTATTCCGCTGTAGCGGAAGCCCATCTTCCGCAGCGCTCAGAAATACCCTGGGAGTGAATTCTTCGTAGGGGAAATTTTGTCTAGTATTTTCGGCCTAGTATAAACAGATCTTTTTCTCATTTATAGGTCATCAGCTGTTAGGAGGAACACGTGAATAGTGCTTTTTGTTCATTTTGAGTAATTTTATCATAGTTCTTACAATAGTTCTTCAATTTCTATCTTGTAATTTACATTTATGAGCTTAATTTTATCTTCTACTGTAGTTTCTTCTTCAATTATGAGTAGCTAGACCCTTAAGCTAGGGTTGTGACTCAACCCTAGTGTGGGTAATTAATGGGTCTTCAATTTTAGTATGATTTTGTGTATGGGTGTTTGGTTTTTAGCCTAATTTGTGCATAAATCTCAGATTTAGTGGTTGCAAACACTATTTCAAGCCTTTATGACTAGGGTCACTCTTGACAAAGATGACCCAAGTCTAGGTAATTAGGCTAACAAGGTATTGGGGTAAACTCAAGAGATTGATAGCCCCAATAAAAGGGTGTATGCTAGAGATAGCTATACCCGACTTGATTCAATTCATGTGATTCAATGAAAACACCCAATTGTGCTTGAGAAGGCCAATTTGGGCAAGGTCACCCAAATTACCAAGAGGTATTGGGTGAGCAACTTAGCATGAGGTTATGCCATACACCCACAACTCACAAGGTTATTCTCAATTTTAGATCCCATTATTCACTCACCTAGGAGTAAGTCATAGCCCTAGTGATTTTAATCAACTGAGAAAATCCTCAAAAAGATCATAGATAGCTAGTTCATAATCTCTCTTAGTTTAACATTAGCATAATTACAAAACCCTTTTTATGAGAAGTGTAATTAACAGCATGAGACATCACTAGATCACTTAGACACTCAACTCCCACATACATAGCTCTCTGTGGAAATCGATCCCGACCCGTTCGGGTAAAAGCTGCTTTGACCCCTTCCTTGCTACTCTTTAGTGGTATAGGTGGGAGCCGATCACCAGGGCCTTCCGAGTAGTGCATAATATCTCATGTCGCCTTCGATTACATGGAATTTAGTATCTTGAATGGTTCCAGCCACGCTCACCGGTAGGATAATCTCCTTTTTAGTTATTTCACTAGCCATATTTAAGTCGTTTAAGACTCGAAATGCAGGTACAATTCGGTCCTGTAGGCAGATCTATTCCACGACCCTCGATCGGATGATGTTTGTCGAGCTACCTGGATCCACTAAAACATGCTTAACTTGAACTTTATTTAATAAGATAGAAATTACCAGAGTGTCGTTGTGGGGCTGAGAAATGCCTTATGCTTCTTCGTCATTGAATGACAAGGTGCCTTCGGGCACATAATCTCAGGTTCATTTTTCTCTAGTGATCGACACCTTAGTTCGTTTGAATATGGGACCCTGCGGAACGTCGACTCCGCCGACGATCATATGGATGACATGTTGGGGTTCTTCTTGCTCATTCTTTATATTGGCGTTCCTTTCCCTGAAATGATTCTTAGCTCGATCGCTGAGGAATTCTCGACGATCATATGGATGACGTGTTGGGGTTCTTCATGTTCATTCTTTCTATTGGCGTCCATTTCCCTTAAATGATTCTTAGCTTGATCGCTGAGGAATTCTCGACGATGGCCCTCGTTGAATAGACGGGCTACCTCCTCCCTCAATTGCCTGCAATACTCGGTCCTATGACCATGCGTTCTATGATACTTGCACATTAAGTTTGGGTTTCTTTGGGAAAGATCGGTTTGTATGGGTCTGGGCCACCTGGTGTCTTTGATCCTTCCGGTAGCCGACACAATGCCTAATACATCGACGCTAAAATTATATTCCGATAGCCGAGGTGCCTCTGTGGGATCTGCATACTTTTCAAAACCAGTTTTTCTCATAAGTCCTCGAGAACTTTATCCTCGATCACTTCTTCGATCATTCTAGGTGGAATTTCGTCCTGAACCATTGTTTCTTCGATCTTTGTTCGACCTTGGCTCTTTGTCGATGTCCCTCTGGTTTTTTCATGTCCACTTGTTTGGATGCACTGAACCGGAAAGAGCTCCTAATTGGTCATCCTCGACCCTGATCTTCGGCTGGTATCGATTATGTGCATCTGCCCAAGTCACATCCAGGTACTCGATCAAATTTTGTTTCAATTGGCGTGATGCTATCGAACTACGTTCATTCAACCCTTGGGTGAAAGCTTGTACAGCCCAATCATCCATGACCGGTGACAACTCCATGCGCTCCATTTGAAATCGGGACACGAACTCCCTTAGCATCTCATTATCCCTTTGTTTTAACTTGAAGAGGTCCGATTTCCTTGTTGCGACCTTTATGGCCCTAGCATGCGCTTTTACGAAAGAATCTTCTAACATGGAGAATGAATCGATGGAATTTGGTGGTAGGTTGTGATACCAAATCCTTGCTCCCTTCGACGGGGTCTCTCCGAACTTTTTCAACAACAGACTCGATCTCGTCATCCTCCAAATCATTACCCTTAATGGCGCATGTGTAAGAGGTAACATGCTTATTAGGGTCGGTGGTCCCGTTATATTTGGGTATGTCAGGCATACAGAACTTCTTTGGAATGGGCTTCGGAGACGCACTCGGCAGGAAAGGCTTTTGCACAAACTTCTTCGAATCCATTCCTTTCAAGATTGGTGGTGCCCCCGGTATCTGATAAACTCGAGAGTTGTAAGTCACTACATTTTTATCAGTGGCTTCGATTTTCTTCTCTCTTGATTCAATTCTCTTGGTGAGCTCCTCGAGCATTTTCATTATAGCAGGATCAGTCCCCGATGAGTTATCACTCGATCTTTCCAGTACCGGCTCGGTACGACGAGTAATCTTTGGCTCGACCCTATTAGGAGCTCTGTGTTGATTTTGTAATTGAGCAATGGCGGCTTGTGTAGCCTGAAGCATTTCGAATATAACTTGGAGACTGACTCCTTGGTCTCCTCTGCCTTGTGTACCTTGGCCATCAGACCGACCTTCTCTGCATACACTCCCCTCGATATCTACGCCTAAGTTCGCATTTAGAGCAATGTGCGAACTGACGTCCACCGGGTTGACAAGCGGTACTCCTCCGAGATTAGCGTGTGACACCTCAATTCCTGGAGCAATCACATTTTCATTTTCCCTGTGAAGTCTGAGGCCATTGTCGCATTGTGTGGATGCATTTTGTGAGTTTGACATGTTTTAACCCGAAAGCAAAAATTCTTGACAAGAACAAGCGTATAATAATGTGTTTTACCAGAATCAATACTGAACAATCACTATTATCCTTAGCCCCACGGTGGACGCCAAACTGTTTACCCTAAAATTTGAGTAACAATTAAACTTATATTGTAGTTTTAAGGACACGTGATCTAATCTGATACCAATTAATAAACAACGAACTAAATTAATAAATTGAATAGTGAAATAAACCAAACCAGAGTTCTAGTAGCGTTTCGACCTCGATTCGAGATGGTCTCGAGGTTGGATAACAAGAACAGTGAAGAACAATAACAAACAATAATGGATAGTAAATAAAATAGAGAGCAGCGTGTATATTCTTTATTATTGAATGATGATGATACAAATGAATGGGATACCCCTTTATATAATAAGGGAGTCCTAAATAAGGTACAATTCTAATAATGAAAGTAAACTGCACGATTGACGTCAATAACCGTTTGATTCGATTTGTTCCGTGATTTCCGCCGTGATTTTCGACCGGTTGCTAATACTTCGCCATTCCGTTATTATGCCTTACTCGAAGTCGGTCATGCTTGGTCTTGATCCTTAACGAGCACTTCGATCTTCATGCTCCATACTCTGTCATCGAACTCGAGCCTAGTTCATTACGAGTTTACTCTCGAGACAGCTCCTCGTGCCTATGAAATTGGATATGCCCAGTTTCAACCGTATACACTTTAGTTGCAATGGCCCCTCTTTGTTCTTAAGTTTAGAAAGAGGAATGTGGGGAAATAAAAATAAAAGCAACAAAATGATATTAGAAATTGACTTATTCTTCTAATAGCAGTTCTTTAGAGTAGCTATTTAGTATCATTTCTACGACAAAATGGAAGAAGTGGCCTAACAAAATTTTACTGGGGATTTCGCATCTATACCCGCTTTTTGGGTCACGTTTTAACTTATACCTGCTTTGCAAAAAAAATTGCAAGCGTACCCATTTTTCGCATAAACTTAAGTCATACGGGCCTGAAGTAGCAAAGGCAATCACACAAACTTCAGCATTCTAGGCTTTTTCAAAAACTTCAGTAGAAGTGCTGAAGTTATTTCGTTCATTTGTAAAAACTTCAGTACTAAATAAGCTGAAGTTTTGTCCTGGATTAATTAGTTTTGTCATAAAGCTTTTTCAAAAACTTCAGCAGAAGATGCTGAAGTTATTTAGTTCATTTATAAAAGCTTCACCACTAAATAAGTTGAAGTTTTGCACAGGTATCAGGAAGGTTGCGTCTGAAGTTGTAAAAATTAGGGTATAAGTTAAATAATTTTAAAAATATGAATATACCAAATAAAGCGTCCGCGCAATTTTTACAATTTTACTTGACATGCTTTCTGGGGCAGTTTTCTCGGTGACTGATCCGGGCCATAAGTCAAAGCAGTAACCAAAATGGATTAAATCTGAGCCCACTGGAGTAGAAATCTGGGCGCCGTAGTTGAAGTTGAGTTCGAGCCTGTAGAAGCCTTATTCGGAGAAGGATGAATTCTGATGGCAATATTCCTTAATAAAATAGAGACAGCAACACTTTTTCCCTTTTATGAATAACATCGAACAAATAGATGGTCATACTATCTTAATCTGCATGGAGCCGAAGAGCTCTACAATAAAGTTTTCAATCCTTAATAGGAACATCAGCAAGTTGTCATAAGCAACTTACAATAATTATTAAAAAAATTTGGTATATAATCATTCGGTATCAGAAATACATTAACCTTACAAATCTAGATTCGTGCTTGCGTATGGCCCACAAAGAATAAGTGTTCCAAAAGTCATCCCGAAATTTGTCATCTCAGGAAAAATAACACTGTATAGACGCTGTAAAAATGATAACCGAAAAATATATAAAATTTATATTCTCTTTGTTCTAATTTATGTGAACATGTTTACTGGACACAGAGTTTAAGAAAAATAAAGACTTTTGGAATTTGTGGTCCTAAACAAGTCAAAAAGGAGTCCAGAGTATTTTGTGTGGTAATAAAAGCTTCTCGTTAAGGGTAGAATTGTAAGTTTAAGCAAAATTGTTTTCAAATTTAGAAAGAGGTCATTCTTTTCTGAACGGACCAAAAAGGAAATAGGTTCACATAAACTGTAACGAGGGAGTATATTTTTTGTATATATATACATTATGTATTTTATATACAAAAATTATATAAATTTTATGTATTTTTCCGACTATCAAATATAAATAATTTCTGGCGCAGTCTAAAAATGATAATACCCCATTTGTCTTACCTAGTTGCCCTTGGAACACAACTTGATTTGAAAGTCTAGTGAAGAAATATGGGCTTGGTCCAATCTCGTTTCAAAGGACCATTTCTATTGCCCAAGAAACTCAACATGGGCCATGAGGAGTGGGATTTAACTTTTTTATTTTCTTTTAAAAAGTAAGCCCTACCAAAAACCCTAGGGGATGTTATGTAGTAACTGAATATATAAGCCTTATCAAGAACACCTTCCTTTTCTTCTCTGTTTTCGGCTACAACAGCAAAAGAGAGAGTGTGAGGGAGAGAGAAAGATGGTGTCACTGAAATTACAGAAGCGGCTGGCCGCCAGCGTCCTCAAGTGCGGGAGGGGAAAAGTCTGGCTTGACCCTAATGAAGGCAACGAAATCTCCATGGCCAACTCCAGTATGTTTCTTCTTTTGTTTATTTAAGATCTGCTTCCGATTTTGATTGTTTTAGTTTATTTTCACTAAACCCTTTTAAGTTTTCTGAATGAATTTTATCGCTTAACTATTTGTTGAATGAATGTTCATCGTGCTGTAACGAATAGGGTACTTGATGTCTTGTCATTCTTACATACTTTGTTTTTTTTAATTTATAATTTGGGTTTCTGTCGTGAACTGTTTGCTTAAAGTCAGAACGCGATTTAACAAGTGATATATAGAGGTGATTTAAACTAGTATGAGACAAAATTAGTTATCCGATTATAGATAGATTTAGATAATTCCTAATAACCTTTATATAGTGTTGAATTGAGATGTACCTGAAAATAGAGCTGTATGGGTATACAGTATAGAGGATTTGATTAGTTGGTGTCAATTGATTTGGGACTAAGTAAAATTCAATGATTAATTGATAAATTGATAAATTAGAATTTTGGTCATACCGTCAAACCTCTCTATAACAGGCTCGTTTGTTCCGAATATTTTTGAATGTTATTGCAAAGTGCTGTTATATAGAACATATATTATAACATAACATGAAAATTGGTTCCAAAAAAGCTTTGCTTTTATAGTGAAGTGTTTTTATTTAGGGATGCTGGAGGTCTGACTGTATATGTGTGCTGCGTAGGGTAAAGTTGCAAATGCGAGCAAGATGTTTTACATTTATTTGCTTCTTCTTCATGGTCTAGCAGACAAATGGTTTTAACACGAGAAGAAGCTTGAATATATTGTTTGAGCTTAGCTGGTGTTTGAGCTCTTATTTGTATTGCCTAGTTTTGCCATTGAAAGCCTTGATAAGCTCTAGCAGTGGAAGCATTTTTACTAAATATATTGGTCTCTACACAAATTGACTGCCTCTAAATCTCCTCATTTGCATTGAGTGCAGGGCAGAACATCAGAAAGTTGGTGAAAGATGGTTTCATTATCAGGAAACCAACAAAAATTCACTCAAGATCTCGTGCCCGCAGAATGAAGGAAGCCAAGAGGAAGGGTCGTCACTCTGGATATGGTACCTCCTAATCTTGACATCGGTTACTAGTTTATGTAATACTCTAATAATTTATGTTTTATGGTAGAAATGCTTCTTCTAATGTGTGTATTTAATCAAAATTTGTTTTCTTGATACTTCCAACGGAAATTTATGTATAAAATCAACCTACTGAATGTGGACTCAGTTGGAAAAATGGCCGAGATTTGCTTGGGTGGCATTCATAAAACAAAAAAGAAATTTTTTTGGAGGCAGTTGATACTCAATATATAGTGTTCTCTCAGGTAAGCGTAAGGGTACGAGGGAGGCTAGGTTGCCCACAAAGGTGCTGTGGATGAGGAGGATGAGAGTTCTCAGGCGTTTGCTTCGCAAGTACAGGGAGTCCAAGAAGATCGACAGGCACATGTATCATGACATGTACATGAAGGTGAAGGGTAATGTTTTCAAGAACAAGCGTGTGCTCATGGAGAACATTCACAAAACAAAGGCTGAAAAGGCTAGAGAGAAGACCTTGTCCGACCAATTTGAGGCTAGGAGGGCAAAGAACAAAGCAAGCAGGGAAAGGAAGTTTGCTAGGAGGGAGGAAAGATTGGCTCAGGTAACAACTGGAGCTTGATGTAAATTTCCCATAAGCAATTCAGGCTCAACACTCTGTAGTGCTTGCTGCCCTTTGACTAGTACTCTGCTTGTCACTATTTTACGGCAACAGTAAATGAAATTGAGCTCGTTCTTTATAATTCACAGGGACCAGGAGAAAGGCCAGTGCAACCTGCAGCACCAGCAGCTTCAGCAACCCCAGCCCAGACTGCCCAGTAAGTTTATCACGGACTTGCTATCAGTTTATCAAGGACCTTAAAACAAAATTTGATGAAACAAAAACTGATTAAAATTGTCCTCGTTGTAGGGGAGGATCCAAGAAGTCAAAGAAGTGAGGATGGAGGACTGTAAGAAGGCTTGGTGCTATATCTACTTTTTGCTCTTGTTATTATGGCAGTTTAGCATCTTTGATATGTTCCCTTTTTGGTTCATGTACTTTAAGAAACAATGTTTTACCTACATGAAGTTGAATAGATGCTTTGAAGTTTTGATACATTATACTCGTGTTGTTACACCCTTATTTCATATTCGGTTATGCATTGACCTTAGTTCATTACTCTGCATCAGATGGAATGCGTAGCTCACCGCAGATTTTTGTGCAAGCAAATTCTGCTCTCTGCTGCGCTCGTATGCTACTTGATACTAACAAATTTTGGATATTCAAGTATCGTGAAGTTCAAACTATAGCATTTCTTTAACGTTTACTGGTAACTATACCCTTGCTTACAATTACAACCATGATCAAACAGTAGTCTAATTCAATTTTGAGAGTGCTTTAATCTGCTTGCTAGTATACAGGTGGTTTCCAACAATTTAAATTATATAGTAGAATTTTACACTATAAATGTAAGTTAAACTATCGCAACTATGACTTGTTTTTATTTTCTAGGTTAGTCTCGTACTTAATATAGACAATTATCTGTAATTGTTTTAAAATAACTTTGTAAAAGTTTTATTTTCAAGTGTAAAAATGATGCAAGATCATCAGTCATGGTGAATGCTTAAACAAGCTGTTGCATCGATTAAATATCCTTCCAAACCAAAGAGGAAAAGAGAACCATGATGAATCCATTGCTCTTATAACCTTGGAATCCGAATTCGAAATTTGTCACAAATATCTTGGATCCTATTCGTACTTAAGGTCTATCAAAGTTTAAAGCATTTGATTCAATAGGACTTGTTTTTGACATTTAGACTATAAATTTTGTCGATTATATTTTCCATCATACAGCCTTAACGATTTAATATTATCACTTAAAGTGTGCAGAACCCATTTAAGTGAGAAATGCAAAGATTATTGTCCAAATATGTACGAAATCGATAGAAATATTTTGATTCAACGAGTACTTTACAAAAGGGACCAGCCTACCAAATATGTAAATAGTTTACTCTATGCATGATTATTACTGGTATATAGTGGTGGCAAAACGGATTAAAGAAAATAATTATTCATCCATATTATCCATTAAATTGAGTTGGATAATGAACTTTGAAAAAGTGGGTCAAATATGGATAAGAACCATATTTATCCACTTAGAAAATGGATAACCAATGAATAACTATTGTGTTCAACTTGGGTTCCTCAAATTTGGGAGACTAGTAATTCTCCCAGAAGTAATCATATTCAAGATGCCATGGATAATGTGGATATCCATTTTATCCGCAAGTTAACCCATTTTTTATCTGTGCTAAATATGAGTCAGATTGGATAATTTATCCGTTTATATGTATTACTCCTTTTCGACCTGCGCCTATCCCAGCCTACACGTTCGCCACCTCTACTGGTATATGTTGCCTCAGACAAAATTATATATTTGATATTCGAGTTTTCATTTTTAAATGGAGCTGCTAAGCAGCACTAATCCCATCAGCTGCGCAGTTTTTCCAGTAAGTAATACTCATAAGAGCATTGTAGGCCTATCCGATTATAAACCTCGCTATATAATCTCAATAGTGACACTTTCAAGATGCAAGCAATTTTCAGTCCTCTTTTAGGGCACTGAATTTAGTAGTTACATTGAGTTACTGTCATTGAAGCATTCAGAACGGTGAATAAAACTCAAATTCACAAATCCTGGTCTAGTGTACTATGCCACCAATGTTTGTTGTCATTTACAAACTCCTTTGATAGCGTTGAACCGTCACAGCCATCCCACCATCATCTCCACGGAACTGTCTATACCTGAATAGATCATCACTACCTTGGTTCAACCTCCCTCTAGGGGCCCTAGCTAGCAGAGGCAATGCGTTTGGATGGTGGCAGATTCCAAGTTTAACTACAAATGTGACGGTGGTTCCCTTTCCTAGGCCCTCACTTTCAATCCAAATGTTACCTTTCATAAGTTGAATAAATCTGCATCCACCCCGTTTCACATGTCAAATGAGTGCATGAATAATGCGTACCAAGTCACACAATACAGCATGCTAAACATCATATAAATAGCCGTACCAAAGAGATAAATGAGGGTAAAAGAGGATGCCTTGGAGCCTCTATAACATGGACACTAGGAAAAAATAATGCTACCTAATTCAATTTCAAAACATACCGTCTGCAGATGGCGAGCCCCAGACCTTCCCCTCCACTACTTCGATTTGATGTAGTTTGTGCCTCTGCAAATTTGGTGAATACGAGTGGGATGTCTTGTGGGCTAATGCCACACCCAGAATCTCTAACCTACAAGAACATAAATCTGAAACTGATTAATTTTAAAGTGAATGATAAAAATCTATTTTTCTGATTGATATTCTCCTCGAGATGAAAATTTAAAACTGCAAAGAAATGGGAAAGAAAAGAAAACCTTCAAACAAACCTCCCACAACCATAAAGTAAACTGAAACCAAAAGGAGATACTGTCTGCAGGGCATGACCTATCTGAAGGAAAAAGAACATGTATCTTCACTTTTGATAGAAAGAAATATTTGTTTAGTGATCAAAGAGGGTTTCGACTCATTCCTAATTCCTTGCTGGCTTTGGAACCGAGAACACAAACTTTTTCCCCATACTAGCTAGCAAATAAATGTGGAAGTGTGCATTTGTATGTAAATTACATTTCCTCAAGAAACAGAGTACAACCATTTAGCCATGATAGAGGATAGAAATGCCCAACCTGGACACGCAAATAAAACTGGCCATCACTTGGCATAGGGTATTCAGGAGGATGACAATCTCTCGCATACTCCGGTTTAGCAACTGAAGCCTCAATTGAAATATGACCTTCTTTAGTGAACTTCACAGCATTTCCCGCCACATTTAAGAGAGTTTGAATAAGGCGTTTTGCGTCACCCACCGCAAGAATCGGTAAATCCAGAGCCAAAGCAAGAGTTATAGATAATTTCTTCAAAGACGCAATTGGCTTTATCAAATTAACAGCCTGCAAATCAATGAAAAAAATGAATTCATACTACCTGTGTACTAGAGGAAATCAGCATGTCACTGGTGTATGTTATACATGCATAGGTTTGTGGTCATTTACCTCTCTTAAGATTCCATGAAGATTGAATGTTCCATTTTCTAGTTCAAGAATGCCATCTTCAAGTCTGGAAAGATCTAGCACATCATTAATCAGTGTTGCCAGAAGATTGCTACTCTTCAGTATGGTCTCGATCATAACCCTCTGCTCTGGAGTTAAGTCTGTTTCTAAAAGCAGAGAGCACAAAGCAATAACTGCATGCATAGGTGTTCTCATTTCATGGTTCATCACAGCTAGGAAGTCGTTACGAGCGCGGATGGCCATCTCTGCTTCTTGCCGAGCTACATCCAAAGCAATATTCTGTTCCATGAGCTGATCATGGGCTCGCATGGACTCTTCTAAAATTGCAGCATGTGAAAGAGCGACAGCAACCTGATAAGCGATTGCACTTAAAATGAGAGTTCGAATTCAAAAATGAAATAGACAAGTTCTAATTTGTGTTCATGAGAAAATGTATAGCAACCTTGTTCTGATAGGTTTGCTATTAAGCGATTGCACTTACTAACAGTGACCAAATTCTAATTCAAAAAAAAGGGGACAAATTCTAATTTGTGTGCTTGAGAAAACAACATATAGCAACCTTGTTCTCTTACAGTAGCTAAAACATTAACTTCGGAAAGCAAGGGCAATGATTGAACATTAAACCAGCATAAATTTAACACTACCTCCATCCCAATTTATGTGGCACTGTGTGACTAAGCATGAAGTTTAAGAAAGAAAGGAAAACTTTTGAAACTTGTGGCTTAAACAAGCCTTAATATTTGTGTGATTATAAATCATCTCACTAAGGGTAAGCGAAAAATTTTAAAGTTAAATTCTTTCCGGAAATATAAAACGGTGAGATTCTTTTTAGGATAGACTAAAAAGAAAAAAATATTATATAAATTGGGTCAGAGGGAGTAATGGAATAGAATCTAATTGACTAAAGAGAGCAGCTATTTCTGCACCTAAATATCCTTATCCACACTGCAATTAATGCATCCACTGGTGTAGACAAAATCCCTTGTGATAATTACTGAAAGAATAACCATTCTAAGAGTTCCCAATTTATGATCCACTATTCCTTTTTGTTTCAAAATAAATTAAAAAGAGGTAAGAAAAAGAAACGGAACCATCTCCTACCTCACTAAATCTCTTCGGTTTGTCTTCTTTCTTTCATCGCTCCATCTCTCTCTCTTGCAGAAACTATATCTTATGTGACTATCTTTAGTGATTTATCTACAGGCAACACTATCCTCACCTTGAACATTTATTTGTTGTACTGTTGAAGAATCTTTTTGTTGGTTAATCATCAATAAATTGGAGCAAAGACTTCCAACATTAGAAATTCACTGACATAACCATACTAAAACCATTCTGGATAAAGAATTGGAAAGGAGAAAGTAATGGACCTAATCAAGAAGCGACACATAGTCCATGTACTCTCATTGGAAAGTAATAGTTACCAGCATTGTGCATATAGCATTATCAGTTCATAACAAACCCCTAAGACAAGGATAATATAGTCCAAGCAAGTGAAATACATTAAAGATAGTGTGGATAAGTGTATCTTGAAGTGGAAATAGCTGCTCCGGTACATACAGTACAAACACTTTAGGGGTAGAATGAAGTAGTTGTGCAAAAATCGTTATCTTTTGCCATTTTGTGGTGGTCATTGTCTTGATTCGGAAAGAATGAAAGCATTTATTCGCCAATACTAACGCATGAAGAGTAATGTGAAAATGCGAGTTCGTAATTAGACTATTATGAACTCTGATGTATCATTGACCTGATAACATGCCTGTAAATTAGCCATATTTAATCAGTGGTTAATAAGATAAAGGAAGTTAGCAATAGAACCTGATCAGCGACGACTTGCACAAGTTCTAACTCATGATCACGCCACTTTCTTAGGCCATTCATCGGGAGGATCAGAACCATCACTGCGTAACTTCTAGCAGACAGATCAGGCCAGTCATTAATATGAAAATTTGAGAGGTGTAGAAGAGGTACACGAACAGCGACTACTTCTGGTGGAATATATCTACCAGCAGTGTTCCTCATCCTTGCCAACGCATTTGTATGTGGAATCTGTATTGCTCCAGGGCTACTAAAAATCTCATTGATAATAGGAAGATTTATGGGCACAGTAGATCCCAGAGGTAATAGATTGTTGAGATTATGGGAAAGTTGCAAATCCAGGCCACCTTGGCATGGCATCCACAAAGCACATTCTGCCAGGTCTAAGGTCCTACCTAGCTCCACAAGAGTAGTCTTCAGGATTGTGTGTCTGTCGAGTGTACTTCTTATCTCATGAGTCAACATCCTGACATGTCTGCCAGTTTCTTCTTGTCTTATTATTAGGCCCATTTCCTTGTCAAGCTCTTCAGCTCGAGCTTTCAAGAACAATTCTCGCGTTTTAACACTTAGCAAATCAGGAATAATGTGAACAAGCATCAAAGCTGTGATACAGGACACAGCAGCTGTTAAAATTTTTGCTATGGTCATAACCACAGCGACCGTCTTAGAGTGCATAAAGAATGTCCACAAGCTAATAAAATGAGTTGCTCCACATAGAACAATAAAAGCACCAAACTGCATGAGGACCCATCTGTATGGGAAGCATGCAGATTTGTGGACAAAATAAATAAGCTCCAGCGGAATGGAAAAATAGGCAAAGGCAATGAAGAAATCTGAAAGGTATTGGTATTTAACCAGCAGGTCATCATTTGGCATTAGAGCCTCAATGCAATCACAGGATTCCATCATCTAGTTTCGTCCCGAAGAATCTGAAAAGCACAGAATGAGGAACATTTCGCCATAAATGGGAAAAACAGACAAATAAAACACAGACAAAAAATGCATACGCAATCATCGACGGCATCTTTATCATGTAGTGCACCCCTTTATTTATAGCAGTTTGATGAAAACAATGAATAAAGAGACATAACAAATGTAATGATGACTGGCGAAAGCAGGACAGATTTTTGTTGGTTCTTGCTTTTCCAAATATTAGGGTGTTCCTAATCACTGGAACCAAAAGACCGATTGGTTTCTTTTATATTAACACTGGTTAGCAGTTTAAGGAAAGAATTTTATAAGCTTCCCAAGCTGTCACATTTTATTCTGAATAGAAATTTCTTGATCTTCGGAAGGACGTAATAACTTTTTTGATTTTAACCCCCCACAGTTTCCAGGATATCATAGTGTTGGCATTTATTTAGAAGGCGATTCATAATTTAAAATGTTTTCTGGACAAGACATAATACGTTGTGAAAAGGTGTCATCCATTCTTAAAGGATACATATGTTCTTTGTGATAAGTTGTTTCCTGTCTTAAAGGATACACATATTCTTAAAAAGGTATGTTAGTTACTAGTTGAATTGCTGTAAATACCTATGCCAGGTCAGCGAAAAAAATCAAATCTGGTGTTTCCATGTCTTCATCTTTTTGATACTTCATATTGTTACTCCTTTCAGGAGCTCGTTTCTTCGTTCACCCTGAATTCCTAGACTGAGAGTGATTCTTTGTATCTTGAGCGTGTCGCGAACCGGGTTTTCACATCCAACACTCTATCTCTTCTTTTGCACTAGTTAACTACTGTGTTTTGTTTGTTGATTAAATGTTCTTCTAAATGTTATCATCTCTAATATTTTTCGAACACGTAGTAGTACGGAAGGAAGAATAATAAGAAATAAAGTAGAGCACAGTGTCTTCTCCAACTTCAAGCTATTTTTGGCCGTTTGTTGTCTTAGAGTATTTCTCCAGAGGGAATGTTCCTCCATAATTCTTGTATTCACCTTCATTTCCATCATCATACATCTCCACTAGCAAGGCAAAAATAAAAACAAGGCAAGAAAAGAAAAAGAAACAATAAGACCTTTTCGTTTTTGCAGAACTCTCCAAATAGGATACCTGTTTGTTTTCTGATGATTTAATCTGTTAAAGTGGTAACTGTGGTTTTTCCAACCTTCATGAATGCATACTATAAGAGTTTGCAGTGGCAGATGGAGGGTAAAAGTAATGGGTTCAATTTCGACAGGGAGTATAGATACGGAAAATTACTAAAGTTTCAATAAATTTAAAAATCTTGAACCCATAATTTGAGATGGGTTTTCCGGTAAGAATCTAAGGTCGAACCCATAAAATTTAAATCCAGAGTATTCAACTAAAAGGTTTGGTTCATGCCAATATAAATTTACATTCAATTTCAACTTTCTCTAAGGTAATAGAGAGGCATATATTCTAATAGCAAAATCATAATAGAATCAAACTAAGTTTTGATTTGCTGCTAAATTATTAGCCGAAAGATTTACAATGTCAACACCAAAATACACTCGAAACAAACTTTTAAAAGCTTAAAATAAAGCTACGGTTCACAGTTCAATATCGAATTCCAGCATTCCAATTAACAAACATTAAAATTACCACAGCAAAAAACACACACACCACACACAAAAAATGAGTAGGAGAAAAACCAGTGAATCTCGCAAATTTTCAGAAAATTCAGCAACTTCGCGATCTCTTCCTTGCTTTTAAGATTCTATATTTGCTGCTGCGACACATACGCTGTCAAGCAGCACATTTTAATTTTAATTTTTTTGATGCACGACCTACGATATGAAATCAGATCAGGCACAGTATTCTTCTTACTTTTAGCGGAGAAAACAATGAGGAAAAAGGACAAATATGTGAAAGAGATATATTACAGTTGGAAAATCCGGGATCTGAGTAGCTACTTCTCACTGAACTTACTACTACTCCATGTATGTTTGTTGGTTTGTGTATTTGCGAGTTCCCATGAATTTGAGCTGTTTTTGTGCTTCTGTCGCCATTGAATTTTCCTTTTGGTTTCTCTGATAATGCTGATTTTTTTATTTTTTTTGTTTGTTTTGGAAATTTTGGATTTCAGAGGTGATTATCGAGAAGAGGCCCAACTAAAAGCGTCAAGTAAAGTGGAGGGAAGTAATTAAAGGAAAAGTCATAGGAATCACGCATCACTCACTACACACGTGTAAAATGTTTTCTTTTTCATTTAATTTCTCTTCTTGCTCGGATCTATTGGTCTTCAATAAAGAATTTAGCCACCAAAATATCACAATTTGGGTCGTAGTAATAATTACTTTTCATTTAAATATAATATGTTTTACTCTTTTAAATTATTCAAGTGTTCTAAATGTTAATGAGCGAGATATAAAATTCACGAATTCAAAACATATTTCAATTTGATCAACTTTATTACACTTTGGACATAATTGCCGAAATCACTGAGTTATGATATAGGATTGTACTCAAAGAAAAAATCATTTCTAGATCTTCTAACAACACTCGCCAAGCAATCCTTCCAGTGGTCTTTCAATATCGTGTTAATTCTTTGGATCTTCTTCGACCGCAGGAAGATTTGGTTCTATCGAAAAGCTAATACTATTTCCAACATTTTTGTCGTAAAGAGGAAAAAAGAAAGCCCTTAGCCGTCATTACATTACTTACGTGTCAACTTCATCTCTTTCTTCTTGTACTTAATTCATTCATCGATTTTTAACGGCCGAACCAATGCTCTTTCAATCTCGTGTTTATTCTTTGGATCTTCTTTAGCCGCGGAAAGATTTGTTCTGTCGAAAAGCTAACACTCTTTCCAACGTTTTTGTCGTAAAGAGGAAAAAACAAAGCCCTTAGCCGTAATTTCATTACTTATGTGTCAACTTTTATCTCTTTCCTCGTATACTTAATTCATTCATCGATTGTTAACGGTCAAACCAATGCTCTTTCAATCTCGTGTCAATTCTTTGGATCTTCTTCAGCCGCGAGAAGATTTGGTTCTGTCGAAAAGCTAACACTCTTTTCAATGTTTTGTCGTAAAGATGAAAAACAAAGTCGTTAGCCGTTATTACATTACTTATGTGTCAACTTTCATCTTTTCCTCTTGTACTTAATTCATTTATCTATTTTTAACCTAAATACTATCAAGCGTTCCTTGCCTGAAGATATTTATGAGGCAATAATTGAGACCCAATTTCAAACAGAGCTTAAGATAGAGGAAGCTTTGACTTTCTCTTGTATAACCACTTGAGACGGCCGAACCATGATTTATACTAAATAAAATGAAAACTAATTAACGATACTGGAAAAAAGAAAAAGAAAAAGAAATGCTTACTACCTCCGATTCACAATAAGTGACCAGTTTCCTTTTAGTACGCCCATTAAGAAATTTTTAAATTCTATACAAAAATACCTATTATGACTAAACTACCCCTAATTAAATATTTAATGTATTGAGTAAAAATATTTTTTAGGAATATATACATAGAGGTTATTTTGTAAAATTAAATTGAATTCTTTTTTTATTATATAACTGGACATTTATTTTGATTAAAATGAAAATGGAAACTGGTAAGAGTGAGTAATAAGTAGGCGCGTGCTATGTAATTGGTTAAACGATCAATTTAGGCACGGGTTAGGAGCCTAATTACATTCAGCCCCCTTTGTCTGGTTTTGGGATTATTGACTTTTTTTCTTGCCTTTAACGGTTGAAGTGGGGCCCTGCCTTTCCTTATTAGACTCTTCTTTCACCTTTTTTGGCAAAGGATAGACGTAATACCATTTGCTACTTTTACATGCATACCAGTTTTGCTTCAACACCAAATAAATTTTCATTTATGCAGCAACCTTAATCAAGCCACTTGTCCCTCGAATTTGAAATTCCATTTTTAAAATATTAAATAATTCCAACTTGTACTACTTGTGGTTAGAAAATATATTTAATACATAAAATCTCGAAGTTCATGATATGAGGATGCAATTGTGTATTAATAATGCTATGTAGTTATTAAAGAATTTTTTTCTGGATGAGATTCTTTTCTTAATAATTTTTAATTTTTTTTATATTAGCTTTCGTATATGTAGGTAAATCGACAAAATTTCATTATAACATTGTCTTAAATATTAAAAAAATGGACCAAACTCGCTATAATATTCTCTTTACAAATATACTATTCATGTTGGAGGCTGTAAAATTCTTATTTTGTCATTTAACGACCTAAAGTGTACGTATATAATTTCTAAAGTTACTATGCGGATCTCAAATTGAAAATAAGAAACCCAATCAATATTTTGGATATTACGGGTAAATCAAACTACTCAAAGATTTAGTAGGCGTACGGACCTAAAAGTTTGGGGTTAAGTTGAAAAATGATATTTGGAATTTGAAATTATGTTTGGACATTCGAAAAAAATATTGCAGTGAGGAACAAAAATTTCTGAAAATTTTGAATTCTTTTGTTGAAACACTCATTTTAAAAATATTCTAAATTTACAAAATTTCTTGGACAAACACATTTTTTTTATAAAAAAATTATGGACAAACGGGGCTAGCTCGTTGATCACTAGCTCGTTGATTTTTAGGATTGGCATTTAACACTAAGGCAGCATATGGTAAAATAAGAAGATGTTCAAAATCCCAGTTGAAATTCGCTATCTAGAATTTGTTTCTACAAAAAATCTTTATCTTTAATAGGCTTGACATAGATAAGTTACGTTTGATCCTGCTGTTGCCTAAAGGACATCAAAGTTACTTCTAATAAAATCGATTATTCTAAAATGTAAAATTGCATTTTTCGCTGTTAAGCTTTTCGATCGTGCATTTTAGTTTGATTTTGGAATCTTTAC
This sequence comes from Nicotiana undulata, assembly GCA_005239495.1. Lineage (NCBI taxonomy): Eukaryota > Viridiplantae > Streptophyta > Magnoliopsida > Solanales > Solanaceae > Nicotiana > Nicotiana undulata. The sequence continues at coordinate 39,507 of ML289120.1, forward strand.
ACAAATGCTGATCGGATTTACAAATGTTAACCGGTAATACATACATATATTTTATACATTAATTAAAAATATATTATGTGTTTATCGGTTATTTTAGTTTACGCGGATATGTAAGGCAATACTTAGGTTAATTCTTTTAAGCTTGGATTTTTACGTTTACGTATAGAAATAGGACTTTATCTTATCTTTTGGATGGAAAAACGACGCGTGTGCACATTAGCCTTTAAAGACGAATTCCATCTCAGTTATATGAATAAAATTCATCAATTAACGTCAAACCCTTAAAATAACACGAAAGATTAAACTTTATTTTGCTGTAAAAATTAATTAAATCTCAATTAAATGAGAAGTTCTTTACTCTTAGTTGAGTATTAAAAACTTAAGCGACTAAAAAAAATTCTTGTTCTTGTAAATCTTTTCTGTGCTATTTAAGACAAAATGAGTATCGAAGAGAAAACAAGACTGGCATTCCACCTCTTAAATTGAACATATAAAGTTTTTTGTAATTTCTTGAGTATTTAAAATGTAATAGGCTCCTAACATAGGAACAAATCGCAAAAAACAAAGTGAGATTCATTCACCTATCACTATCAGATGCAGTGAAAGCGATTTGTTAAGTACACAGAACCTGCGAATTGCGGCCCTATACATTTTCCAGGCAGAAAGTTGTTGGTGCTGTCCCAAGCCACCTGGTCAAAAGCCGAATATGACCTATATTTTTAATGATGCAAAGACGAGTGATCAGGGGTTATGGTTAGATGAATGAGATTTCTCCACTTGGGTTTGGGTTTGAACCTTAAAGACTGAAAATGAATTTAAGTAGGAAACACTTCTACCTTTAATGAACCTTACACGGTGTAAATCTGAATTAACTAGAGCCTATTACGGATAAGAAAAAAAAAGAAGTTTAACTATGTCGAAGCTATTATGGTTTTTGGGACAGTGTAGAGAGAAAGAAGTCCACGGCACGAACAAGACATTAGTATCGTTTTCAAAACAAGAAAAATGTTATTGAAAGCAACACCTTTTCTTATTTCTTACTGGGATATAGTGTTAAATGAACGAAACATTTCTTGGAATGAAATGACCTGCACAGAAAAAGAATAGATTCACACAACTTATCCAAACAGTTTGAGATTTAGGCATAATTGATTATTTAATTGACATTTTCTTATTTTGGCATCACTACCAAATATTTTACTGTACCAATATACACTGAAGTAATGCAAGTTTATGTATGCTTAGTAAAATGACGTATATGTTCATAAAATAAAGTTACAAGACAGGGTTATATCTTTTATTGAGGATAAAAGGAATCACAAGCTTTATTTTGACACTAGATACTAAACGATCACAGGTGCTCCCTGCTTCCGATAACAATCTTTTGCTTTTTCTCTTTTCACTTCCTTCCACATAAATCAATCCTTTTTTGGCAAGCGAAGGATGAAGTGTACATCTCAAAACAATAGCTGAAAGTAGTTCTCTAGTTGGCAAAATTCAACTTATAGGCAGTAGTAATAAATAACATGAGGCATTTGTCATAAAGCCAACCCGCTTGGGTCCCTCTTAAGCACATACATTAAACAATGCGCCAAAAGGCACATACAGAGAACAGGAAAGAGTTCTAATCCCGTCAGTAACGAACAGGAAAAAATGATTCAGTCCATTATTTACTTCGCTATAGCTCAGGGTCTCGTTACAAAAAATGGAGGCATCCCCCAGTCAAGTGCTCATAAATTGCAAGGAATGAGAAAACCTCAAGAATTGCGTTAAATATTTTATTTTCCTAGTTGAATTTGATGGACAAAAACAGCTAATGTGATTGCACCCTACAGCCATGGTCCTCTCTCCCATTTGATAGAACTAATGGAGCTGATCAGTCAGTTGGACCAATCATTTTCTCAGGAACTACAAGTTGATCAAACTCTTCAGATTTCAGGACTCCTAGATTGAGAGCAGCATCCTGCAGATTCAAATATACGTCAATGTTTTATTAACCAAAAAAAATTTGATCCCCTAAACATAATTGACAAATGTCATTACCTTCAAACTGGTTCCTTCCTTGTGGGCTTTCTTGGCAACTGCAGCAGCATTATCGTAACCAATTTTCTGAAATAGACAGCAAGCATATCAGCAATCAGTAAAATTTCTTCAGTTTTAAATCGTTCTTGTCAGTTCAGTCCTAACTATGCGGGAAAAGTAGTAGTAAAAATTGCTGCAGGTAAGCATGTACTTTGAACATGTAGATGGATACTTACTGGGTTCAAACATGTGACGAGCATGAGCGACTGCAAAGTTATACATGAAATGAGATCAATAAAATTGAGCTTAAAACTTGTAAAGTAGAAAAGGGTACCAAAGTTAGTTTATCAGATACACAGTAACAGACCTCGTGCAACAATTTAGCGATCCTCTCTCTGTTAGCTTGAATACCCCTCACACAATTCTTTTCAAAGGAAGCAGATGCATCCCCTAGCAATCTTACTGACTGCACATGACAGAAAAAGAAAGGTATGTCAGCCTTGGGAAGTAAAAAGGCAGCAGATGAGGTACAGACTTAACTGCTTTCTTTTTTAATGAGGTACAGACTTAACTGCTTTAGACTACAGCATCACACATATGGTGCATCTAAACTATCAATGGTACTAAAACAACGATGAATGCACATGCTTTTTAAATTTCCAGGAAGAATGGAGAGGTGTAGAAACCACAAATTAGTCACAATCAGAGTTAAAATAGACTTCACTCCACCCCAACCCACATCTATTGCCAGGGTGAGAACATAAAAGTCAGCGCGGTTAACTGCTGGAAAACATCTTATGGTTCCATGCTTCACTCAGACAGTAGCTTAGACTTGAGAATGCATACCCTTAATTCTAATTTAGTGTTAACAGAAAGAAAACAAAAAAGAATGGCAGACCATACATGTAGAAGCGCATTAGCAATCATAGGCTTGAAAACATTCAGCTCAAAATGGCCATTTGATCCACCAATTGAGACAGCCACATGATTCCCCATAACCTGCAGCTCATAAAAGGTTCGACCATTAAACTTGAAAACAAACAACTAGCGTAGACCCAATTGTATAAATGTCATGCATTGGAAATCAAGGTGCAATTACCTGAGCACAGACCATCGTGAGAGCCTCACACTGAGTAGGATTCACCTTGCCCTGAAATGGAAGTCAATTTTAAGATTGGGTAGAAAGGTTAAAAATGACAAGAGGATGCATACATGGTCTTTCAACAGATTCAAAGGAAATGAAGTTACCGGCATTATACTGCTTCCAGGTTCATTTTCAGGAAGAATGAGCTCCCCAAGACCACAACGGGGACCGCTGAATAAAAAAGGATGTAAATCCTCCAAATGAAAGTAATTTGAAAAAGATCATATAATCCATGGAAAACAACATCCTTCTAAGCTTTGACGTCTCCAAGAGATAGCAACCTACTGAGGAAATAATACATATGAAACGCATACCTTCCCAAGAAGCGTATATCATTCCCAACCTTCATGAGGGACGCAGCTACCGTATTTACAGCTCCACTGGTTTCAACAAATGCATCATGAGCAGCCTGCCAGTGCCGGAATTGTTAAACACTAAACATCGGTTGCGATTGCCAGCGTATTATATCAAAACACTGAGCAAGCAACCAGAACCTCCAATTCAAAAACAATACACTCAAGAATCATGAGATTACCAGTGCTTCAAACTTGTTTTCAGCTGTTACAAATGGCAAGTTAGTTTCCTCTGCCACTGCTGCAGCAATTTTAATGTCAAACCTATGGAGAATGAACATAATATAACCACAACTCAATATGGCATGGCTGAAGTTGGATATATGAAAGGATGACACAATAAGAGAGATTACAAAAACAAATTTAAAGGATTGAGCAGCTAGAATGCAACCTCCACCTTTGCATACCAATAATGGAGATTGGGTGGCAGAAATTGACCACAACCCAACCTTAATACTGGAACACTTACCCTTTCTTTGTATTCAGTCCTGTCCCCACTGCTGTGCCTCCTTGTGCAAGCTGCTCAATGAAGCTGGTATCAGTTAAAACAGGACAAAAGGAGGAACAAGGAAATTAAAGGAAAGTAAAGGGTTGAGAAAGAACCTGATACATGTGTGGAAGGGTGCACAAGACTCTGTCAATTCCATATTTCACCTACAACAGCAAAGAACGCTTTAAGGCAAACCAAGGCGAACACTCTTTCTCTACTTGTAGTGACACCTTTAGCATTTAAAAATGCTGAAAGTAAAAGAGCTTACTTGAGTAGCATACCCACTAAACTCTTGTCCAAGAGTCAAAGGGGTTGCATCTTGTGTATGGGTTCGCCCAATCTTAATAATGTCCTTGAATTCGACTGACTGGTAAAAGTAATTAGATAGGAAAGCGGCTTAGTTACAAAGGAATTAATATTACAGAAGTGTGACAAATTGAGAAGATTTTGTGAGAGCATCTATTGACTAGATGCCAAGGCAAGCAGCAGAATTTGAATCAAAATAGCAAATGACTTCAAATAACATGACTTAGCTGATCTGATAATATTAGCATTAGCCTTGAAGATCAAATTTAGATTGGCAACTAAAATAATCAGGCTGTGAGATAGGATCGGATCCAAAAGCATAGTAATTCTTCGACAATTGGGCAAACAACATTAACTTGAAGATAATTAACGTGTTCAACAAAGAGAAAGAGGTAGATGTTTTATCTTTGTTGTCCTGTAAAGGCATTCCAAAAGATTGAGCTGCATATTTGATTTGGTTTAATGGTATTGTAGCAGAATCTAATCAAAAGGCATAAATAATTCCAGACAGGCCAACAGAAGATGGATACATCATAATGCTCTGATCTGATCAATCTTTTTAGTGTCTTGACTTTTCTTGTGATACTGTCTTGACTTTTCTTAACTTATCTTCATCATAATGCTCAACCAAATTCACCATTTCGTTATATAAGTTCAGAAAGGGCAACCTGCTCCCTTCTGAGCATTAATGACTGAATAAGCATGAATTGCAACATTGTGAACCAATAGATCTGGAATATATGTAAACAAACAAGCAGAATAGCAGAATACAAGAACCAAATAATGCTGTATAAAGTATTTCAAAACTTATCGGAACAGTTTTGTTTTTTGGGAAAAATTTATTACCATATATTATTTTAATACTATACAAGTGAAACAACTTAATAGTCAACCTTTGAATGTAGTGAAGTATGCAACTGTTTCAGGTTTGGTACTAATCTTTTATTTAGCTCCATTGCTGCAGCAATATGCATCACCTACACATGAAAAAGAATAAGCATTACTAAGAAGTCAGCATAATTTTTTAAAAAGAATAGCAACATATCTTGCATCAAAAGTAACATTAAAGGAGGCTTACAGTAGGAAAGGTATCATTTGAAGATTGCGATCTATTTACATGGTCATTTGGATGCACATGTTTGTCACCGCGCTTATGGCCAAGTATTTCAGCCGCTCGATTTGCAATAACCTGAAGATATTTAATAATTTATCATTAGAAAGGAAAAAACATGAGTTCATAACAGATCAATTTTTTACCATTATCCAGTTGGTAAAAGGATGATCATAAGAAAATAAATGAAATTGTTTCCAACTTCCTCAAAAGGTCCAGAAGACATATATTGCAATCCATCTAGGATCTGAAATGTTTTAGCTACCATAGAAACACAGAAAACACATAAAGCATATGCAACGCTGAAGCACAACAGTTGAAGTCTTCGAGATAGCCAAATTTCAAAAAGTAGTGCTTTCCGGTGCAATCAAAGGAAAAACCAGAAAAGGGAGTAATATTTCAGTATCTTACTTAAACCACCAGAAGCTAACCAGTAAATGCACTTAAAGTTTTAAGAGGCAGAATGCATGTTCATGTAAAATTACTATCTAAGCAGCTTTCATCTATCAGATTTCTGCATAATATATTTACTCATAACAGTAGGTATTTCTCTCAAATCCCATGCAAAGCATCAGAAAACTCTTGAATGTGATTAACTTTCTCCATTGCTAGTAACCAACCCATCAAAAAATAGAAAGGTGGATCCCTCTTCCCTATGACACATACCCAATAGTCCAAAGTCGAGATATATTGGGTCATTGGCTAAAGAAATTCGTTTGTTCGTTCGAACCAAGTATCTAGTGAAATCAAAAGGCAAAAATAACAGTCAAGTTCCAACAGATTAATAACTGTAGCAACTAGGAAGTAGGAAATAATCATTAGAGCTCCAGCATATTTTTTTTGAGAAGGGTAGAGCTCTTGCATACTGACCTTATCGAAATATATTATCTGGAGATAACTGCACCAGCAATCACAATATTGTGGAAGACAGAACAGTCATATTTTTAGCACTAATTAACTGCACTGGGTACTGATAAAAACATGGATATTTGGTCTAATTCAATCCTAAAAGCTAGCTCTTGAGATGGGGATTGCCCCCGCAAACATATAGGGATACAATAGCCATCCCCTCAACCAATAGGGGACACTTAACACCCCCAGTCCTACACGCCCAGGACTGAACATCTGGTGCGTAGACAATACAGTATAAGAGCCCAACATATGGGTAAACCAAGAATAGGGATGACTTTCTCTGATACCATGTGGAGAAAATGGACCCTGAACCTAATTTTCCCCCATAAGTTCGCTCAGAAGATGATAATTGCCCAAAATCATATAAGGAAACACCAACAAATTTCCCACAGCCAATGTGAGATACTTAACTACATGCCATCTAAACTAAAATAGATCATGCTTTGCATATCAAGAGCAGGGAACACTGTTTTTTATTAGTAGATCCAGGAACACTTTTTCAAATTCAACAATCTGGTGTTTGCCAATACATCGTGCATTCTTTGGAATGAGCTCAGACATTTGATTCACGATACTAATATTAAGACCTACATTTTGAAGTCTTAGGTTCCATCAGGTATGTAACCGGACAAATTTTTGTATCCAACATCACCATTTGTATCACTCAAGACATAGTTAATTACAAAAATTGGCATAATGCCATTATGTAATACTAACATATAAAATTACTTTTTTGATAAGAAAAAGCATTACAAAGAAGTCACCAATGAAATTACATATACTTAATTGTGGGCAAAACCCACCTCAGTCACTGCACCCATCTCCTTATGTGCAATCTTCCCACCCTTAATATATCCCAATTCCTACCTTCTCTAATCAAGCTTCACGTCAAATCCGGAACTATTGAAACCCAAGAACATTGAAAATTAGGACACCGAGCTTCAGATGCAGAGAACTCCATAAAGGATGGAATAAAAATATCAAAGTGAAGGGAGACAAGAATTTGGCATTCCTTACCCTTTCCCCTGTACCAACTTATTTGTTTTATCTTGCCTCTGGTAGCAATAAAGGACAGTAATGAATTTTTCCCCGTATGACTGTTTATCCTCAAGTATAAGATTCAGGGGACACGTTTATCCTGGAAGTATTTGCAAATGAATCATAGTACAAGAGATAGTTTGTAATTTGTCCATATTAAAGTGATAATATTTTTTTCTGGAAAAAAGAAGTTAGTAACAACGAGATGAGAAGTCCTAGAGGAGGAGGACAAGCTCAATCACAGAGAAAAGTTTAAATCAACTTTTGGAGCATCAAATATTGTTTTTTCCCTGAAGACGGTTTCTTTGAATGGACTTTAAGCATTAAGATTATTTCTGGACCTGCTAGAAGCAATTAATAAGGCTCAAGCTTAGAACAAGACCTCATACTAGGACCTACAAGTTCATGAACTTCTGATTACCTCGTTCGCGTTCATGTTACTTTGAGTGCCACTACCAGTTTGCCAAACCACCAAAGGGAAGTGGTCATTCAACTTTCCTTCTGCAACCTCTTCAGCAGCTTGCATTATTGCTTTTCCAATAGATCGGTCAAGGCCATATTCCATGTTCACCTGCAATATCATAACTAAAAGTTAAAATAAGACCAAAACAACTGCTGCCAAGCATTACCACATATTTGCTATACCAAAATTTTGATAGAATGAGATAGATAAAGAAGAAGTTGATAACTTCTTCTTTATCTATCTTTTTCCATTATCAAAAAGATAGATAAAGAAGAAGTTATCAACTGTTTACGAAGGAAACAGCATTACAGATTAACCAACCTTGGCAGCACACTTTTTGAGAATACCAAATGCACGTATGATTGGCTCAGGCATTCTTTCACGCTCACCCCCAATATCAAAATTCTGCAATGATCTTTGAGTTTGTGCCCCCCATAACCTGGAGGAGATACAAAAAAGACATAAAAAGTACAATTAGTATGAAACTCAATATGGTGTAGTTGCACACTTGGAAGATAGCCCATAATGTCTGTCCTTATCGAGAATAGGACTGACTACCAATTCTGAATATGGTAACTCTTAAAGAGAGAATTTCAAGATCAACCTGATATTTCACACCTATTACCAGTTCTCTAGTTCATCAATGTCAAACGTAAAGAAAAGAACAGAGAAGAGAACCAACCCTTTGATGTAAAGAGACACGTGGTACACTCTAGGTACCTCCCCCCCCC
>ML289122.1:4200-20436 GCA_005239495.1 Nicotiana undulata
GGGGGTGGTTGGTGATGCAGAAAAAAAGAAAAAACAGAAATTTTAAAATGCAAAAAGAAAAGGTTAAAAAAAAAATTTGCGGGGGAAGGGGAGGAGGAGGGTGGGGTGGAGGGAAAGTAAGGTGGATGGTAACGGAAAAACTTAAATTTGAAAAAAAACAGAAGACTTTTTTGAGAGAGAGGGTAGGGTGGGTTGGTGAGGCAGGGGAAGGTTGAGAAGGAGTTTTGGAAAATATTTTTCCTTCTCTTTTGAGAGAGGGGGTAGGGTGGGTTGGTGAGGCAGGGGAAGGTTGAGAAGGAGTTTTGGAAAATGTTTTTCCTTCTTTTGATAAGGAAAACATTTTTCACCCATTTGAGGAAAATGAGTTCATAACGAAAATATTTTCCAAAACAGTTAAGCCAACCAAATATAAAAAAATTAAAAAAGATTTTCCGGAAAATATTTTCTTTCGTACCAAACACTCTTAATCTCACACTTCCGCTAAATTAACATGATTTGATTAAAAAATCAACATCATATGCATTATGCAACGATGTGGCTTCTCCGATACGGTCTAATTACTTACAGTCTGAATTATATCTATATCTATATTATTATAAAAGCACGAAATTTTTTTGCTAAATATTGAAGGACTAAAATAATCTTAAAATATTGATCGACTTTTATAACCTTAATTATTTATATTATTTAAGGTTATAATTGTAACTTACCTGAGGCTGGTTTTTCTTTCCATTTAAGCTACGCATACACAACGCTATATAGCCTTACTTTGGTCAAATTCTTTTTCTTCGTTACATAGTCTTCTTTCTCTCCTACTTTTTGTTGGAAAATATATGGAGTTTTTGGAGTTTACTCCTCACCGCCAACTTTTTTTCTAGCCTATTTCATTTTTGACAATAATATGCTTCCTTATTAAATCTTCTCCCGTTTAAATAGAATTCAACTTTAATTTAATGTACCAATCTATATAAGAATAAGCCAGTTATTCCTATAAAAGATGCGATTGTTCCACATTATTCATTGTTCTCTAAAGATAATGGCGTAGAAAGAAGTAATTTTCTCCAAAGGTATTATTAGTTCTTTCTATTGTCCTCGTTTATTCGTAATTAAATAATACTTTAGGGCCATGTATATGAATTAGAAAGAAAATAATGACATCTTAACTTTATTATAATTATTTTTGCATCGTACTTCTTTATTTTTTGGCATAGTTTTTAGTTTTGAATATCAAATCTTTTATATTGACGTAGTATTATGTTTAAATTGTATACCTTTAGAGATCAATGGTTTGTGGTATTTCAACTAATGTTTGTGAAACAATTTTAATTTTCAACTATTAGATGATATTTTGTTGTTTTTATTTATACATTATGGGTATTTCACTCAGCGTAATGGAATCAGATTTGAAAAAAATAATTTATCCCAATAAATAACCTTAAACCTTATGACGTTGAATGGGTAATCAAGTATTAGATATTCGAAGAGGACCAATAATAAAATATAAGAACGACAATGGAAAGGGTTTGTGTTGGCATTTGACATTTGTTGGCGATGAGGTAGGCTTATTTTGTATACCTATTTTGATATAATTTATTATTTATACGTATTATTTGTAATTAATCAAAAATTATGTTTATATTAATTTATAGGGTACAACGATCCAGGCAGTACTTTTCAATAAAAATATTGAAAATTTAAAAAATTTAATTCAACACAACATAAGCTATTACAGTATAAATGGTCGCGTGAAGGTTGCTCATTCTACTTATTTATGTGTGCACAAGGAGTTGGAAATATCTTTTAGCAATTATACTGCAATTACAGAATGTACCAACCACTTTTTGACTACAAAAATTTCAAATAATTTTCTTTCTTTAAAAGAGGCAACAAAATCCACCATCAAAACATTATTTGGCAATTTCCTTCTCTCTATCTTTTGATAATACATTGGATACTTTCATTTTAATGTATGTAAATATTTCACATTAATTCCTTTAATAGTTACTTTATAACTTACGTGTGATTTCTCTTAAATACATTTCACAAACGTAATTTAATTTGCATACCGATAAAAAACAAAGGGACCATTAATGGTAGGAGGAAAAAAAAGACTCGAAATAATAATTACATTTTTCAGCATTTTAAAATTTGGCCGCATTATATGTACATATATTGTAAGGGTTGTTTTATCATAGATATCTCTATTATTTGGTGTCCCTTCATATAATAATTGACTAACTCATCATGTGTCATTATTAACGTGCAATGCACGTACGTAGAAACTAGTTGTGTATTTCAAGCACTTAAATATTTCCTTTCCAACAACCATCTGAGTTTTGTTGTTACTATGATTTTAAGTTACCATCAGAGGATGTGGTGCAATGGATTTGCTATTTTCCTTAATCAGAGGTCCCGGGATCGAGTCATGGATATGAAAAATCCTTGATAGAAAACGCTTCCCCCTGAATGGGACTTACATAGCACGAATCCGAATATAATCGGACTTTAATGCGGTACGGAATACCGAATAGAAAACCAAAAAAACTATGATTTCAAGTTTGCAACTGAAGGTTGGGAGAAAAAGCTTACAATTTATGTTCCATTTTGTAGTTTTTGATGAAAAACTTTTACTATACATGCTGAGCCGGCTAATGTGGGCCTTTGCTTTCAACTGAGCCCAAATCTAAATAGAACAAAAAGTGACATATTAAGTTCTTGAAGAATTAACTTAAATAATTGCATACCCCAACGCTTAAACTTAATATAATCGGCGAATGAATAATATATATGTATAATCCATGAATAGTATATCTATAATCATGCATAATTATCGTATAATCTTTATATGTTGACTAAAAAAATTAAATAGTAAAATCGACAAGCTATTGGTATAAAGATCCCTTTTCTTTCAAAAAAAGGTGAACAAACTGAATAAGAGCGAAAGACAATCATGTTTGGTGTATTATAATCCCTTGAGATTGTAACTTTTTTGGACTTTTACTTACCTATATAATATTTGAAACTTCTTTATCAAAATTGTACTAGTTTTGTATATTACCCACCCTAAGTAAAGATTACTTACAAATTATATTCAATCCATTATTAGTGCATTTAATTATGAGTTTTAGTTACATCATTTTTCTTTTTTCTCTCCTTTCCTCTTTCTTCATTGCCGCATCTCTCATCAATTTTTCTTTCTTTCTTCATCTTTCTCTCTCGATAAGGTAAGTCTAAAAGTTGTCTTCTGCCAATCATGAAGTAACCTCCATGTCATAAGAATTGAAGATTCGAACACTAATCTATCATAAAGTTTTGAATTCGAATTTGGTTTTCAAAGATCATTATTTGTTTGGATTATGTGTTATTACAAACAATTGAGAATATTATTTGGAGTTTATATCTCAATTTTGAGGGTGTTTTGATAAAGATTAGACTTGATTTTGAAGTTGTAGTAAAATTGTATTCTCTTATAGTTATTTTTTTTTAAATATGAAAAATAGTTGTATAATGTATGAATAGTTGTATAAAATTTGTATTTAAGTTATCAATACTATCTTTTTACATAAAGTTGTTGATATGTATCAAAATTGTATTAAGAGAGTAAGTTTTGATTGGAATTTTAGAGAGGAAAAAACACACACCACACAAAATATATGCAAATCAATACAAAATATACAAAAGACATATTGTATAAAAATTATATTTAAGTTGTATGATATTGCAGTTGTATTTAACTAAATAGAAATAATGTATGAAAGTTGTGGATAAGTTGTATATAAGTGTATTAGTTGTAATTCAATATTACAAAATCAAATACATTGTAACTAATTCAATATTACATTCAAGTCGCAGTTGATTATAATTTCATTGAGGGTAAAATTTGATTAGGTAATTTGACCAAATAACTTGTGACTATAATTGTCAAAAATGTCGATAAGTTCAAAATGTCTATGTCCAATTCTCAGTACTTGTGATGAGTATTTGTCATTTGAATACGTAATAAGGAGCCCTATTTTCAAGTTTGTTATGTGATAGACATGCAGGCTTTCGGTGCTTATGATGTAGTTTTGATTTCCTCCGCGTTACGAAAAGTAATGTATGTTTAAGGAAATCAATTGTGTTAAGCCGATAGCATAATCAGATAAATATTATTCGTTGAAAGACATTTGCTAAAGAATAATTTCGTGATGCTTAATTGTGTGAATATTAGAGTTAGATGCTAAGAGGTGTTGTTATGTCAGTTATCACGACTTTCTCGAATTATACATGGGGAGGCAACTAGATTTTATCATCATACAACTACTTTTCATCTTTCATATAACATTCAAATAAAAAATATATATAACTACAATAGAATACAATTTACCTACAATTTCGTAAGTATATTGTATGTCATGTCTTCTTCTTCTTCTTCGAGTTTCAATCTAAAATTCAGCGAAAATCAAGTCCAATCTTACCCTCAAAATTGAGATATAAACTTCAAACAATATTACCAATTATTTGCAACAACACCTAATCCAAACAAATAATGGTTTTTGAAAACCCAACTTCGATCAAAGCTTCAAGCTTTTTAATGGCCGTCAATAGTGGAGAGTCAAACACCTTCAAAATTTATTGATTGACAATTTTAATTTGAATACCAATTGTCCAACATGAAAAGAAATTGCTAAGTTAAAACAATTGAAATCCATTGATGATTCAAACTATATAGAACAAGAAAACATAAAAACAGAGAACATCAAATGAAGAAAATTGGGGAATAAAGTAGAGAAGGAGAGTAGAGAAAGAAAGACATAGACGGAGAGAGATGAAGAGAGAGAGTGGGTACGTATAAATTGATAAGGAAATAACTGATATTCCTCCTACTCAATTCCTAATATAAAGGGTACTCATTTAAAATTTATTTGTACATAATTAGTAAATTATATATGACCATGTAATTAAATGAAAACTTGAATTGAAAGGATAGTAAAGTTTCAAATAGTGTATTGAAAGGTTAAAAAAAAACTCCTTTTTTTATCATTAAAATCGTAAATAAAATATAATAGAATACCAAATCCGACCAAATACGTTGAAATGACCATGAAAAAGGAGTACATGGGTGGTTGTACTGAGTTTAGGCAAATGGCTAAGTTAATAAGTGAGTTGATTGGATAAAAATGGTTAAACAATGAGTCACAGGCTAACCAGCCTAAATCTTTATAAGTTTTAATTTCTAAATTTACTTTCTTATATTAATTATCAAACAAAATTAATAAAACTTTTATTATCTTTATCGTAGTTATATATAACATATTAAATAAAAATATTAAAGAATAACATTACAATCTCATAGGTCAGTCTGGCAGCGTAAAAATTGCACGGGGCGCCTTATTTGATCGCCTCCATTTAATTTATACCCATATTTTTAAAATTATTTAATTTATACCCTAAGTTTTACAACTTCAGGCGCTCCTTCTTTCGGCTATTGTGCAAAACTTCAGCTTATTTAATGCTGAAGTTTTTATAGATGAACTAAATAACTTCAACATCTTCTGCTGAAGTTTTTGGAAAAGCTTATGACAAAACTAAACTTCAGCTTATTTAGCGCTGAACTTTTTACAAAAGAACTAAATAACTTCGGCATCTTCTGCTGAAGTTTTTTCAAAAACTTTTATGACAAAACTAATGAATCCAGGACAAAACTTCAGCTTATTTAGTACTGAAGTGTTACAAATGAACTAAATAAAGTCAGCAGCTTCTGCTGAAGTTTTTGAAAAGCTTTATGACAAAATTAATGAATCCAGGACAAAACTTCAGCTTATTTAGTACTGAAGTGTTACAAATGAACTAAATAAAGTCAGCAGCTTCTGCTGAAGTTTTTGAAAAGCTTTATGACAAAATTAATGAATCCAGGACAAAACTTCAGCTTATTTAATGCTAAATTTTTTACAAATGAACTAAATAACTTCAGCATCTTCTGCTGAAGTTTTTGAAAAAACTTTACGACAAAACTGTTGAATCCAGGACAAAACTTCAGCTAAAACATGCTTAAGTACAGCAAATAGAGAACAAAACTTCAGCTAGTTGAATGCTTAAGTTCAGCAATTACAAACAACTTCAGGCTGGCCCGTCTACTAGAATGCTGAAGTTTGTGTGATTATCTTTGCTACTTCAGGCCCGTATGCCTGGAGTTTATGCCAAAAGTGGGTACACTTGCATTTTTTTCTGCAAAGCGGATTTAAGTTAAAAACTGACCCAAAAAGCGAATATAGGTGCAAATACCCCCAACTAAACGGAGTTGGGCGGGTCAAAATGAGCAAGTTGGATGGATCATTTTTTCTTAAGCTAATTTTGCCATCTCTGCTACATATAACTTGAGACGAATACATACATGAACACTACATAGTTTACGAAGTTAGGGATGTCAATGAGGCGGAGTGGGGCGGCTTTGACAAAACACATAAAATTTCAACCCGCCCCGCCTTGCATAGTTAAGTTTTCAGTTTTCGCCCCGCCCCGCAAAATTCACTGATTCAGAGTAAGAAGAGATTCCCCACAGTTAGGAGTGGCAAACGGACGGATCAGATCAGATATGGTTCGGGTCGAAAACGTGTAATGAAAAATAGATAAATTATCTGATCCGGCCTATATTTAATACCGATAAAAAATGAATTAACCGACAGATAATATGTGTAACCCATATTATCCATGACTTCTTGCATATGATCACTTTTGAAAGAATTCTTAATCTCCTTAACTTGAGGAACCCCAATTTGAGGCTTTACAAATGTAAGAGTTAAGACTCATTGGTTATACATTGATTACCCATTGGTTATACATATCTAAATGGATAATATGATTTTTATCCATATTTGACCCGTTTTTAAATAGTTCATTATCCAACCAATTTTTTAGTGGATAATATGGGTGGTTAACAGTTTTCTTTTAACCATTTTGACACCCCTACCCACACTAATCCCAACGAAAGTACTTGCACAAATCACGAACACTCAGATATCAAGGTTTTTGTTTTATAAAGTACATTATAGATAAACAGCACAAATGTGTTAACTATCTTTCTCGTCTCCGATATTATAAGCATTTTTTTTCCAAATGAGAACTTCAAAATAGCAGTTAGCCAATAGCATAAGTGAGCATCAATGACATACAATATAAACACTTCCCACCGTTCTACTGGTATTTTAAAAAAGAATTAAACACTACTTTTTTTACCAAAGGAAAACAACATTTGAAAATATCAAGATATTATATGGGTAGCAAAAAAGGGTAGAAAATAAAAAATATAACTGCCGTCAAATGGTCCAAAAGCAGTAAAGCAGAGATGCATGCAAATAAATATATTAGAAAAGGGAAGTAAACGGAATGCAAGGAAGAAAAAACGAAAAAATAGAATGTAACAGGAAATCAGATAAAAAGACAAATAGACGTCCATACCAGAAATCAGCCATGAGCATGGTAAGATAGGTGTCTAATCCTTGCTCAACCTAAAAGCACTAGTGAGGAATTGCATACACCAACATCCCAAATAAAATTGGAAACCCAAATAGACGAATAGGTTAAAATCCCGCAACATATTTGAAGGAGTAATAAAGGTTGACGTTTCTTTCTGGGAACAGAAACACAAGAAGAAGAAGATAAAAGGCAAGAGCATAAAATGAACCAAAATGTTTTATTGATAAGCTACGAGCAGCAAGCAGACAAAACATATGATGGATTATAAGCGGCATTTCAAAAACTCAGGAAAATAAATTGTCTTAATGTGTACTTTCAGGAGAATGATGTATCCGACTTAAATTTACTGACCCAGACTCAATTGACTCTGGCATCATTGCCTCAAATACCTCAGAAGACACATCAGGGTGTCGCAAGGGACCACATTTAGCATCAACAGACTCCTCTTCCTCTTTGACATTAACTAGAATTGAAATGTCGGTCCTTATCAAATCTTTAGATACCTGAGGTGCAGGGGCATCAGATCTACCCACCTCTCCGAGAGACAAGGAATTCTCTTCAATTTTAATTTCCTGAGCCACATCCGGAACGGTATCCCCGTCCATGCCAACTCTTTCCACCACGGAAGGAGGGAGATCTGATTTCTCAGCTGTGTTCAGACTCATTGACTCACACAGCTCGTTACAGGTGGTGGTTTGTGAAAGCCCTACAACTTCCTCAGAACTAACAGGGAGATTAACCCCCTTAGCACCATCTTCTACTAGCACATTATCCGCTGGAGCAGTCTCCTCAACTTTAACATAATCTGAACTTGAATTCTCTAATTTAGGTGCTGGATAGGACTCACCTAGCCGACCAGAAAACGAACATTTCACATCGCTTACGAGTTTAATTTCTTCTCTCCTCTTCTTGTAAAGGGAAATGGCTTTCTGCAATTGGGTCACATGGGATAAGGGAAAATTAGAAAGCAGAAATTTATGTATATACAGACAAAATTGATTCACTCTAAAACTGAGTAACCAGATTGGGTAACTATAACCCATGAAAAATCCTTTCCTTGTCTCACAAATAAAAATAAAACACAAATCCTATCCCCCATTCTCTTCTTCTTTAAACAACTTATAGGGCACATTGGTGAAAAGGACCAAGTATGATTGTTCCTCTCATTGCTTTTCTCCTAAAAGGTGAAACAAGATATGTGCAGCCAATAACAGTGTAAGTAACCCCAACAAACATAAAATGTATTTCATAGTCCTCATAAGACACTAATCCAACAGGTGGTTCTGCATAAACGGCCTAGCAACAGCTGATAAAATCAATACAAAAGAACATAGTTGATCAAAATATATCACTTTCCAACCCAATATGCATATGCAGCTGGCACAAACTACACACCTGAAAAACAGAGTCAGCCACGGTAGCAATGACTGAAGCACTTGAAAATTTGCCGGGCAGCCCCGCATTATGTTGCACAGCACCCTGCTAGAGGAAGAATGAACGTTACATGGGGATGAAAGTGATAAATTTGCAAAGAAACAATTCTGTTATCAAATTTACCTCCAAGAACAAAATTTTAGAGATATCTACATCAGATGTCATGTTTTGATCAACATCCATTAAGCTAGCACATTGATCAAACAACTCGGGCTCCGTAAGATCTGCTGATATATCAAGCTTTTCGAGGTAAACATTGCAAAGGCGAGCCTCCTCTTTCTTGGATGGCTTCACCTCAATTGGCTGCTCTTTAGAATTAAGTTTCGAGTCTTCTGGAGTGCTCCTTCCAGGAACAATGCTGGACTGACTGATATCATTGCTTTCAGCGTCTTGATCTGTCTGCTTTTGCTCATTCTGGGCTTGCTGAGCCGACTGAGCAGCAAAAGAATTATCTCCTGGGCCCTGAACTGAACAAACCTCCTTCTGTGAACCAGATGGCAGCTCCACGCTGGTGCCCCTTATTGGCCCTTTCCATACATCACCACTAGTCTCCCAACTGCGACTATTGTTGGACAGCGTCCTACTCTGGTCCCAGTCTGGCCTCCCATAAAGGTGAGCTTCTTCACCAAAATTGTTAGCATCCCACCCATGCAATGGAGGACCGCATGAATCATCCAGTGGAGTTCGCCAACCCCCCATCGGGCGCCCATGGCCAGAAAAGCGGTCTGCATCTGGTATATGGTAAGGAACCCCAGAGTGACTCAAGTCCATTGAAGGTCTGACACCAAACATTGGCGGTCCAGGAAACTGCTGCATCGCAGGATGAAAACCAACAGGAGGTGGACCATGCTGAAAAGGCATGAAACCATTTGCCAGAGGTGACGGCCAATTTGGAACCCCTTTCCAAGCATTTCCTTGCATTCTTCCAATATTGGAATCATTAATTCTTCTGTGACGGTTGGTCGACTTCCCTCTACTATCATCCTCCAAAGAGCCAAACATTAATGGGCTGTCAACTCCAGATCTAAATGGGGGAGGGGGAGGTAAAGCAGACTTTGAACTGCCTGAGAAGTGACTCCCTCTGACAAAAGGTGAAGAAACAGAAACGTTATCTCCGTCCATTTGTGATAGTTCCTCACCTGCAAATGCATCGCCAGCAAAGTCACGGTTTCCTCTGCCTTCCTTAACTTCCCTGGAGCCACCACTTCTCTGTGTTGATTCCTCAACATCAAGACTCCGGCGAACCTCAGATCTACTCAAGTGTCTTCGTTCATTGCTCGCTGAAGAAGGAGATCTATCCACCAACTGCAGGGGAGAACTGCGAACATCTGCTTTAAGCCGTCGTTCAGCTGAGAATTCTCCATGAAAGATATCCTCCTTCTGAATCAGCTTCTCTGTTGATCGAGATGAAATCCTCTCCATTGATCCCCCAGAACCAGCATAATCTCGAGAGGTTCCACCATGTCGAATCCTTTCTTCATAAGGATAATCCCTGTACTTAGACTCTTCTTGCTTTGACAACCTGGTAGGCAAAGAAGGGCAATACATATCATTGTCAGAGCAGACAGACAAGACTGTTGGTAACAGAATATTAATCATCATTAGCATCATCAATAAAGCAGAACACAAGGGCCAAACAAGACAAAACTAGATCTCTGGATTGGGATCAAGAAGGTTTTATCGAGCAAAATTCTTAAATCCTCTGGTGTGATGCACAAGATTAACAACGAAACAAGCACCTCTATAACTGTGTGTGAAATATAGTGACTTAGCAACCAAATGTTGCACTAAAACAGAGAGTAATTATGTTCATCAGAAAGGCATGAGCAAATGTCACCTCTGATTAAGAACCTACACAAAAGATCAACAATTCTAAGATTATTTTTTTTGGTAAGGAACAATTCCAAGAAAATTTATTGCAAACCAAAAGAATAGAAACCAAACAGAGTTCTTAGCCCTTTATACCATTCTGACCAACTAATAGATTACCCAAATATACAACGCTTAGAAGCCAAAAGTCATTACAAAGACTACCACTACTAAAACCATATAGCAAACACAAGTTGTGGCCCTATCTTCCTTCCCCTATTTCACATGAATATACCTTCAAACAGTACAAAGCTTCTGAAATGCACAGAAGGAAATGGTTGGGCAGAAAATTGAATAATTCACTACAGGCATCCATTTCTCAGTCAACAACAGGCCTATCTCTGAACTACATCACAGGCCCATCAATCACAACCAGAGGAAGCAACTCTAAGTGATAGGAAAGCCAGCATACATACATAAATGTGAGTTATTCTGCAAATCACAAAAGCCACTCTTGAAAGAACCCAGAAGGTCACTATTTCATAAACAAATCTAATTAACCTTGCAGAAATAGCACTTATCATAACCAGACAACTTGGTTAGCTTTCCGAAAACTGAGCAGATTACGCATAGAGATATAGATTTATCTCTACTCATGGAATAAGCATGCAGCGGAACATTAAATTATAACAAGCCAAAATGAATTTTAGCATATAGCTCACTCTGCACTGCGACACTGTATTGAGTTTCAGCATATTTTCAGAAAAATAATTTCTTACTTCTCATATTTGAAACTGGTGCAGTCTAAAGAGGTCAATATCAACCAGCTACAAGTTTTCTTAATAATAAACCTCTCCTGCCCGGGAAAGCACAACGATACCATTCAAATTGTAGTAGCATTTTTTATTTCAACAAAGGCGGTCTCTGGGAGAGCTAACACACCTCGACACCTGCTACAACAAGAGCAGGTGCTGTATAAAATAGGCTCATATTGAGGGTTCTTGCCGCAATCCTAGACTTCAACTACTTATCCAACCGTGTGGGACAACACAAATTGTAGTAGCTAATGCTAGGTTCAAGCCCTATAAAGTTACACCAAGGGGGGGAAAAATAAGAGGATAGCATGATTATTCAAGAAATCAAGGTCATTCAAGTAATCAAACAGATGATTTCAGTTCTAGCTGATGAATCACATCTATATTGTTGACATATATGAAACAGCAGGAAGAAAGAAAACTGGTAACTACTTGCCTATAATTATCCCTAGTATGAGGGCCAGCACCGGGTGAAGTCCTCCACCTGCTCTTTTTTGGAGTAAGTTCTACATCAGCATTCCTTGAGGTAGACCTTCCACGATCAGTGACAGACTCTACTCTTGAACTGATGGATCTCTTCTCTGTTTCAGAGCGCTGCTCTTTAGAACCCCGAGACCTAATATCCCCAAGGTCCTCTTTATCATGAGTTCTCCTTCTTCCGAGCTCATCTTTATACCTTGTACGGTCATCATAACCAAGGTTACCATCATGCAAACCTGATTTCCTTAAATGCAAATCAGAAGCATGACCCTCGTCCCTAGAACGCTTTGCATCAGAACGGTCACCTGAATGGTCTCTTGGAGCACGTTCATCCCCGTACTTGGCATCATTAATTCTCCTCTTTTTATCACTTTCATCTGCTTCATCACCATCTTTGCTTCTTCCATGTCTTTCAAAATCTTCACGGTGCTTCTCGTCCTTGCGCCTTTTATCTCTTTCACTATCTTCTTTATATTTGATTTCCCTCTGCCTATCATCCCTTTCACCATCTTCATGATATCTATCTTCATCGTGACGACCATCTTTTTCAGCATACTCTCGATACTTATCATCCCCATGCCTGATATCACTGTCACCATCTTCGCGATATTTTCCATCCCTACGACGACTATCTCTTTCATCATCTTCTCTATACCTGTCATCTTTGCGTCTATTATCTCTGTCACCATCATCACGATATTTGTCATCCCGGCGTCTGCTATCTCTGTCGACATCTTCCAGGTACTTATCATCTCTACGTCTAATATCTCTGTCACTATCTTCCCGATATTTATCATCACGTCGTTTTCTGTCCTTATCAACATCCTCGCGGTACCTATCATCCTTGTGCCTATCATCTTTATCACCATCTTCCTTGTATTCTTTATGTTTTTCATGCCGGTGTTTTTCATCTCTAGTACGTTCGGATTTCGAAGATAACCGCCTGTCATCGCTCTCATTTATATCATCTTCATATTTATCTCGATCACCAGGGACTTCTCTCCTCTTCCGTGCCTTCTTTTCAGTTTCCTTGTCCAAGTCAAGGTTCTGTACCTCATTTTGGATAGACCACTCTGTAAAGGTCAAAGAAAATTTTAGAGATAAAGAAGGTTAAACACCTAGCAATTTCTCCTTCAAGGAAAATGGGGAAAAAACTAACCAACATACTACAATTAAAGCAATGACACAATGGTTAACACCAAAAGTATTTTGATACCGTAAAATTTATTACTGGACAACCTATAACACCAATCATTACATGTCTCCCACAGTACATAGGCATATAAGATCATACAACTTAATCCTCGTCTACCATGATATTCCTACAGCTTGACTCAGTATATCCAGGGCAAACTTGACCATTCAAAAGAAAAAGGAGTAATAATGCACCAAACGGATAATAATACTGCATCTAGCATGTGCGGAAAAGATGACCCTGAGAACAAACAGCTAATGCAAATCAATTTCATTGACTTGCAATATTCAAACTACAATGCCAAGCCAAAATCCACCATTCAGAGGGGAGAGTAAGACAATCCATCTTCACCTCTGTTTCGCATCAAGTTACAAAAATACAATCTTCAATACACGGATGCATTGGGGAAATGCCACAAATGGGCACCCAAATATACATATTTCTTACATACCATAGACTAAATGAATGCAACAGGAACATAACTACAGCCGGGTTCCCTCGAAATTCTCCCCCTGTTCCCCCGAAACAAGATCACTTTTTTTAACAAGGACCCCGTAAACATCACTCAACAAGGAAGCAAGGGAGGGAGCCTTTTTATTCCTTATTTCCATGAACTGCTCCTAGTTTAGAATATGGAACTGTCTCCCACTATTGTCCTCTGCCCAATTAACGCAGTGAAGAGTCATCTAAATTTCGAACAAATTTCACAAGGAATCCAACTATTCTTATACCAGACAGAGAGAGGACTTCCTGATAAGAAAGCTTCAACTTGCGCATCTCTACGGCACATTCTCTACCCAACAATAACCAGATGCTTGAACAACAGAAGGTTACAGAATTCACTTTCCTAGAGTAATACCAGACCAGAACATTGTCCCCACTATTAGTCTCGGTTAGACGTGCAGAAATTGAACAAAAAAAGGCATATTTTAATATTTCAATCCTTTAAGGTTTCCATTAGATTATATGGGGATATTCAGACTAACAACAACTCACCAAAAGCTTAGACATTCCAACAACAAATACTACTCAAATAAGTTACCTTACCAGCAGTTTCTCTACCTTTTTTGTTCTGCTTTTCCTCACAAGCATCACCTAATTGAGACCCTTGTTTCTTCACATTGTCCACATCATCGCGTTTACTCTCATGACCTTTCTTTTCCCTATCTGACCCTCGCTCCTTTTCCTTCAAATCCTTGCCCTCTTTTCGAGCAGAATCCTTCTCAGACTTCCTCTTTGACTCCACTTTTCCACTACTCTTGCTCTCCTCTTTCTCCACCAATGAGACAATACTACCTTCTTTCTTACTATTTTTACTCTTGGAATCACTTGAACTCTTTGTTTCCTTCCCTTTAGAACCCTTATCTGCATCACATTTCAAACTTTCACCCTTCATTTCACTATCCACAGCACCATTCCACCTATCTGCGCCACCACTAGTTGCCTCGGCAGCCTTCTCTTTGCGCCTCTTGGACGAAGCATACTCCTCCGAAACATCACCATTTCCACAGCCACTTAGATCTTTACCTTTCCGCTTCTCACCAGAAGCTACGTGGCTTGAATCCTTAGAAACCCTAGCCACACTCTCCTCTTTACTGCTCTTCTCCTTCTCTTTCTCCTTCATCTTCACATCCGAATCCGAATCAGAGTACGAGTAATCCTTACCCTCTTTCGGACTATGTTTGCTCTGCTTGTGCGATTTATGCTTTGAACTTCGAGGCATAACTGTAAATATACCAAAAACCAAAACCTTTTTTATTCTCCGAAACCCTAACTCTCTTAACGTTTCCACCAGAACCACAACAACGATAATAACAACAAACTCAATCAGATTCCATTACCATCACTTGCTCGTCGCCACTGTATAGCCAATTCAAATCTGAACAAGCACCGCCGGTTTCCGTCACCGGTAATAAAATGACAAACTTCCAGAAACCCTAAATCTCTTGCAGTTCAAAACTTAAACAGATTCCATTACAATCACTCGCCGCGCTATAGAAACAAATCAAATGCGAAACATGCCGCCGGTCTATTTCCCAGAAATCTGAGAAAGTTGTTCAAATCGGTCGATATCGCCGAAAGCAACAGAGATACATACAACAATAGTGTACGGTATACGTAAAAATACAAGTCTAGAGAGAGAGAGAGAGAGAGAGAGAGAGAATTTATTGAGACGAGACTGAGAAGAGAAAATTGGGAAATTTTAAGAGAGAAGATCGGAGGCGATGGTTTGTTGCTGCTGGGCTGCTAAATTAAAATGTGACTCGTATTGGGGTATCGCAGATAATAGGTTGTGTTATGTCGAGAATACCCTTGATCAGAGTTTGTATTTACTATGGAGTTAGGGCTGAAGGCACTCGCAACGATGGTGTTACTAAACATTCGAAAAATCGATTTTTCTTTTTTTTTTTTGGGTAATAAACGATTATATTAAGTAAACAGAATTACATCATAGTACATACTACACAGTACATAATATCACATTAACCATATTACAAACTACCTAATTATCTAACTAAACCTATAGGGAGCAGTTGACGAAGTCTAGGGGAGTGGGTAGTTACTACATTTCCTTGCAAGGGCGTATCAGAGTGGTGTGGCAAAAGCAAAAGGAGGGTACTGATCGTTCCAGTAAGCTTGGCAAAATACAGCGATTGAAACCTTTGCCCATTCGGTCATCATGAAGCATGGGCGTAACAAAAGAAGGTGGCTCACAGTACTCAGCATAGTGTGGCGTTGAAGAGGTCCCCAAAAAATGATGTGCCAGGTCATCTGCTACCTTGTTCTGCTCCCTATAAGTGTGTTGAACTGTTGGATTACCCAGTTGAAGAAGAGCGGACCTGCAATCATTGAGTAAGTTTATGTAGTCTTATTATTTTTTCAGAGTCCACCTCCACCAGTAGAGGAGTGAGCCTGTGTGTAAGGGCCAACTGTAGCCCATGTAGTAGTGCAAGTAATTCAGCCTGTATTACGAACGAAGTGTAATTGGTACCAGCAAATCCTAATTGCCAATTCCCTAAAGAGTCTCTAAGCCCCCCCCCCCCCCCC
>ML289122.1:20611-63723 GCA_005239495.1 Nicotiana undulata
AGATATATTCGAGACAGGTATAGTCGCACCATCCGTATTTAGTTTGTATTGAAAAGGTCGTGGGGGTTCCCATTTGATATACATATGTATTTTCTGTACTTTTGTTTTTGGACTTGGAGGGCCTAGGTAAAGAAATTCTCGTATAACATGCATAAGGGATGTCAAGTTTACATAGGTTTGTGTATGGTCGAAAGTATTATTATTACGATTTTTCCACAGATGCCAAAGTGTAAAAGGGATTAATGTGGATGAGGAAAGTGAATGGGTTTGTTGTGTTTGAGCTGTCATTATGAAGGAATTGAGACATTCATTTGCTTGAGAGAAAGTTGTTGGTAGTTGTGGTATATTTATTTGTAACTGATTCCAAAGGGCAACAGCTAGATGGCATTCAAAAAAGATATGTGTAATGGTTTCAACATTGGTCATGATACTGGACAGTGCATGGAAGGTAGAATATTTAAATGATGAAGATATGAAGCGGTAGGAAGTCGGTTGTGGACAAGGAGCCAAATAAAATGAGTTATTTTTTGTGGCAGTTTTAGCCTCCATATCCATTGGAAATCTCCCCGAGATTGAGGAGAATTATTGTTTTGAAGGATTTTGAGGCAATATACATAGACCTTGATGTGAACTCTCCATCGTGGGTTAATACCGATATGATTTGATCGTAAGCATGTGTGTTTTGAGTGAAGTATATGCTTAACATTTTTTGCTTAATGGGGTCGGGGATAGCATAGGAAACAGTAGAGAGATCTCATGAGTTATGTCGACGGAATGTTAAAATTGTAGCTTGCATTTCCTGCTTTAGTAAAGGCCCATGAAGTACTTTCCTTAGTGTGGTATTGGGATGAAACCAAGGTTCATGCCAAAAATTAATGTTATTACCATTAGCTGGATTCCATAGAATCCATGTTGGCAATAGTGCCAGCCTTGCATTATATTTTTCCAAGTGATTGAGTGAAGGGACGTTGAAGCACATTGTTTGGCATATTTAGAAATAAAGATAGAGGCCCAGTAAGATTTTGGAGAGTTGAAAAGCCTCCATGTTGTACTCGCTAGTAAGGAATTATTTTTAATTTTCAAATTTGGAATACTCAACCCACCCCTATCTTTAGGCATGGTAACTTTATTCCAGCTTATTAGATGAATTTTTTTAACCGTCAATATGGAACCCCAAAGAAAATTACGTTGATATTGATTCAATTTGCAAAGGATTGAGGATGGGAGCCTAAAGAGCTGCATAACGTGTGTTGGGAGGGAGTTTAAAGTGGATTTAATGAGAGTCACCCTGCCAGCCTTCGATAAAAGGTTGGTTTTCCACCCTGCAAGACGTGCTTTGAAATTATCGATTAAAAACTGGTAGTCCCTAGTGGTAGGTCTTGAAGAGGTGATTGGGAAACCCAAGTACTTACCTATTTTTGAGCCTTCCATCATATTAAAGGAAGAAAGAACATAGGTCTTATCTGAAGGGGTCGTATTTTTTGAGAAAAATATTTTGGATTTTTAAAAGTTAATCTTTTGTCCTGAATGGGATGTGAAGAGGTTAAGTTTGTCAATTATTGCATGGCACGACTTAGAAGTAATCTTAGTAGCAAGGATTATATCATCCGCAAATAGAAGGTGTGAAATGGGTGGACCATTAGGAGTTAGTTTAATAGGATCCCACAGAGTGTAGTCAACATAGGTATTAATATTGTGTGAGAACATCTCCATGCAAATGAGAAACAAGTAAGGTGATAGAGGATCGCCTCGTCTAAGCCCACGGGAAGGAGTGAAGTATGGTGTAGGCGAGTCATTGAGGAGTATGGAGATGGAAGAAGTAGTAATACATAACATGATAAGATTAATTGGTTGTTGTGGGAAGTGGAAAAAAATAAGGGCATTTCGTATAAAAGACCATTCCATACGATCAAAAGCCTTTCAAGGTCTAATTTGATTAAAGCCAAACCCCGTTTACCCTTAATGTGACCAAAATGTCTCATCATTTCCTGGACAATTACTGCATTATCTAACGCACGACGAGATGTTAGAAAACTAGATTGAGTGGGTCCAATTATCGTAGGTAAGTAAGGCTTTATACGGTTAACAATTATTTTGGTAATTACTTTATATATAGTATTGCATATACTGATGGGCCTATAGTGAGTTAGTTGAGAGGGTGTTTGCTATTTAGGAATAAGGCAAAGGTACGTTTTATTAATTGAAGGAGGTATGCATTGTGTTGTAAAGACATCATGGCAGATGTTGAAAACAAATTGTTGCACCTCAGGCCAGTAGTGTTGATAAAAATGTGGATGAAGACCATCCGACCCGGGTGCCTTAAAGGGTTTAAAAGATTTGAGTGAGCAAATAATTTTCATATTAGTAAGGTGAGTTATGAGAACATTCCTAGCTGAAGCAGGAAAAATACCATTATTATTGGGGAATGAACAATTAGGAACTGAGGACAAGGAGGTTGTAAATAAAAGACCAAAGTAGTCCATATTCGATGAGGTGATGTATTGTGAATCATAGTGCCAATTTCCTACATCACCCTTTAGAGCGTTAATTTTATTTTTCCTTCGTTCTGAAGAGTACTTAGGTGGAAGAATCGTGTATTTGCATCTCCTTCATTAAGCCAATTAATACACGATTTTAACTTCCAAAACTCCTTTTTCAAATTAAGGATGTGATGAAATTCTTGGATAAGATCATGTTCAAGATGTTGAAGGAAAGAGCTTGTAGGATAGTGGATGGATTTTTGAATACCCCCTATTCGATTGAGGATAATTTTCTTTCTTTTGAAGATGTTACCAAAAGTGGAGTCATTCTATTTTTGGACTTCTATTTGGAATTGATCAATTGATGGAATAACGCAGTGATCATTTTGTGTCCACACATTAGAAATTAAAGGCCGCATTGTAGGGTGTGAATTCCAAATGCTTTCAAAACGGAAAGGTTTCGAAGCAATTGGATTTCTAGGTAAGAGACTAAGCAACAAGGGACAGTGATCTGAGTGAGTACGAGGCAAATGTTGGACTACAACTTCTTGAAACATGTTAATCCAAGAATAGTTTGCAACAAAGCGGTCTAACCGTTCCATAATTATGTTGTGATTGGATCGATTATTAGACCAGGTAAATTTGCTACCACAGTGTCCTAAATCAACTAGTCTACATGTAGTTAAACAATTAAGAAAACCATCTAGACAATTATTGCTAACAGACTTGCTGCCAAATTTTTCTATGGCACGTGTGACTTCGTTGAAGTCACCACCCATCAACCAAGGTCCATCGTAATGGGCTGATATGAAACTTAGATTCTGCAATAGAAGTTGGCATTGACACAGAATAGGGCTTGCATATATGGCTGAAAATAAGAAAGTTTTTGCAAGTGTACATACCTCAATCATGCAGTGAAGTTCCTGATTAGTTAATGCTACTTCTTCTAACTTTAGGAGATGATCATCCCAGAGAATAGCTATACCACCCACGTTGTTGTATTCCGCCCCAACTGAGGCTAATCCCGTAAAATTGAAGTCATCACATAGGTGAGTGTGGTCTGGGAGGTTTGTTTCTAGAAGAACCACTAAGGAAGGGTGGTGGTAGTCTAGGAGTGACCTAAAGTTACGCCTGAAATCATGTGAACGTGCCCCACGACAATTCCAAACCAGAAAATTCATACGGGAATGAGATGATGACCCAGTGTTAGACCTAGGAGCTATTTGAGCTGCTGGAATCAGTGTCGGAATGACCACTAACGCAAACTTGCCCACGTCTGGGTTTATGGTGGGACAAAGCTTGAGAAGGCATTTTTTGAGATTTTGTGGACAGTTCCAGTAGACCTTTTTTTGATACTGCTCCTTTAGGACCAATACTTGGACTCTTGAGAGGTCCAAGAGGTCTGTTCGAGTTTCTCTTAGTTCTTCCGCTAATTGTGAGATCTCCTGGTGGGTCATTCCTAGTGGAATCTCCTGTGTTGGTGGAGCTAGGTGGAGGTCCAGGGGGCTGATTGGAGAAAGAGGAGGGAGTTGCCCCAGTTGTTGCATGATAGAGGAGGTGGAGGTGGCAGTTGCATGAGATTGTTGAAAGTCATGTGCTGGTGAATCCATCTCGTTGGAAGTTGGCCTGAGGATTGTAGGGGATAGAAAGTAAGGTCTCTTGGGACCTGTGGTATGTGCGGCGATAGAGGAGGAGGATTGGACCAATTCTGTGTGTGGGGGAATTGAGTATAAGTCTCCCAACCTAGCTCCATCCCTTCCAGAACTATTTGAGCTATGTCGGATAGGAATCATGATCAAGTACTCTTCATCGTTGATCATGAGGGAGAAGGTTAGGGCATTTCCCAAGAGGCCCATCTCCAGCCATGATTGTGGTGGTTGTGGAGGAGGATAAGGGACTTGTGATGTGTATATCCGGTGATATGGGGCTTGAGGGAGAGGATGTTGAGATTGCATGGGTGCTTGTAAGGAGTTTGGTGCTGGGAGGAGGAGTTGGAACAGAGGTTGAGGCGGGTGGTGGATGTGAGTTCGTGAATATGGGCAGGGCTGTTGATTTGGCATTTGGAGGATTGGTAAAATTGTGTGAAGGAGGGGTTATGTCTTGATCATGTATTAATATAGGTTGTAGGGAGGCAGGTTCATTGGGTTGGGACGGGGGATTAATATCTGGGCTTTTGGACCTTATGGATAGAGGAGGAACATAATCATTAGAATTGTTGGGAATTGAATTCATGGTTGGAGTGTTGGGGTGGGTTTGTGAAGTTTCAGAGGGGATGATAGATAGGCCTGTAGGAGAGTCTATGGGCTGGAGGTTACTTGGGGGAAAGGGTAGTGTATGTTGGTGCTCCACGTGGTTATTGGCTGGGTAATAAGACGAGTGGCATGCATGCATGCCTATTGGGTGTGATATGGAGGTGGGGTAAGGTGATGGAGTAGGGAAACGTATTGGATGAGTAGTCTGCTTAGGAGCAATCTCTATTTGTGATGATGAAGATTTTGTAGGGGAAATAGGCCTAATGTGAGTATTACCAGGAAAGTTAATATTCTTATTAGAGTTAGGGGTGTTGAAAGAAGTGTACTGACCTGGATTGGCAACTTGATCCACCGCCTTACCTGTGGACGAGACACGTGGCTTTTCTTGGGTGGTTGCATGGCTGTGATGCCAATCGCCAACGAGAGAAACCTTCATGGTGGAAGGGACAGATTTGGCCTGTGCTTGCTGGGTTGGTCGTGCCTGAGGTGGGGATCTACGTCTTGAAAATTTTACTATCTTCCATTTTTTAGTGGAGGCGTCCTGCAACGGCTGTAAAGTTGAGGGTGGGGTTGCTTCATTTTCTGGGTGTGAGGTTGTTGTAAAAGATGAGCAGTTGATAGTTTTGTGTCCCAAACATCCACAACGGATGCATATGAGATTTAGGCCCTCATACCAGATGGTTTGGCGATGGTTCCCAATGTATATATGTGTTTTAAGGGGGTTTTCAATAGGTACTTCAACACAAATTCTAGCATATCGACCACGTAAAGTAGAGAAAGTGCA
Organism: Nicotiana undulata; assembly: GCA_005239495.1. Classification (NCBI taxonomy): domain Eukaryota; kingdom Viridiplantae; phylum Streptophyta; class Magnoliopsida; order Solanales; family Solanaceae; genus Nicotiana; species Nicotiana undulata. The sequence continues at coordinate 26,128 of ML289122.1, forward strand.
ATTATCCACCTTAAGTAATTTTCCAATTTTTTGGCCTACCTTTTGGAGGATGTCCATATCGTAGAACTCTGTCGGAAGTTCAGGGAGGCGGATCCAAATTGCAGAGTACGAAAGTTGTGCCATTGACGCAATGAATTTTGGTTCCCAGCATCATACAGTAAGGAAATGGTTGAGTACAAACCAAAGTCCATCGTGTAACACATGGTTCATATTTTCTTCCTTGGTAAACTTAATTAGGTAAAAGTCTGAACCTAGGTCTATAACATTAAGAGGCTCTGTAGGTTTCCACAAGGATTGCAGTTTGCTTAGTAATATTTGGTGTCCTACCTTTTTGCCGAACACTTTAACTATTATAGAAAATTGCCAAGGAAGATAGATCCTCGATTTATCAAAAGAGGAGAGGGGTATAAATGCCTCTGAATTTATGAGATTAGAGCTCTCATCAGAAAAGTCTAGGTGTAATTCGTTATGATCATGGGGTGGGAGCGATGATAACAAAAGTGTATTAGAGAGAAGTGTTTGTTTGTAGGAAATTGATGTTGAAGTAGAAGCCTTTGCATCAATCTGCATAGAACTAAGATCTGGAGGTTCCATGGTTTGGGAAGGGAGAAGCTTGGTAGAGAGAATTTTACATTTTTTCCTTCAATTTCATATTTTTTGCCCCAATTTGACTTTCGACTAATGATACTTTTTCGGTTTGGTTCGATTTTGATTTTGATTAAAACTTGGCTAGATTTGATTTGATTTTGGTCTTAATAAAAAAGTAACCGAAAAAACCAAACCAAACCGAATATGGAAGTAGTTATTTAAAATTTATTATTATACTTATATATGTGTATATTTTATACAAGGTTCCTAAAATTTTATGTTACATTAAATTATTTGCACTTTTAGTCTAGTTCTTAGTATTATAATAATCTAGTTGCTTGCTTTACATTATAGTTTGATTGGTAGTTTTCTTTTGCGAAGTACTAGAATTTATTTCATGTTAAAAATAATTTATTTTTAATTGAGTCGTACAATTATTCATCACTATTTGGTACAATTTATCAATATATCTTGGTAAATGATAGATTTCTCAAAGAGCAATTGGTTTGATAGTGTTATGTTGAAAATGTAGTCGCCGGAATATGTGTTTAGCAATGTATATCTCATATTTAAGAAAAAATCGATAAATAACCGAAAAATCAAAAAACTGAAAAAAAAATTGAATCGATAAAACTGACTTAATTGGTTTGGTTTGGTTCAAATACTTGAAAAATTCACTCACTTAATTTTGGTTTATTTTTATGGAAAAAATGATCCAATCTTAACCATGAACAACCCTGCCCTGCTCGACCATGAGTACTAATAATACTTGTACAAAATTTTATATTGAGATTATATTTGTGTATAAGACCAACCAAACAATCCTGAAAGCTTAATTAAGATGCCAGTATTTGAATTATAATTCATGATAAGAATAACGCAATCTGAACAATTGTTTTGATGTCGATTATATTATTCCTATATTTGTTGCTCCCTACTAGGTCTCAGTTCATTTCGATAATCAATTGTCTTTTGTATAGATAGATTTGAGATTTTCTGAAATTAGGGGTCTATATTAACCAAACTTTACTGTCATAATATAAAGTGTTAGGCTAATTAGTAACCAGTCTTGATAATGGCCTTCTCTTTCCGTCTTCTTGAGTCAAGGGTCTTTCGGAAATAATCTCTCTACTTCCTCGAGTGAGTGTAAGGTTTGCGTATACACTACCCTTCCCAGAACGCACCAGTAAGATTTTACTGGGTCGTTGTTATTGTCGTCGTCTGGATAATGGCCTTGAGTCCAGTTCATGTAGTTTATTTAAGGGTGTCAAACGGGCCGGGTTGACCCATTTTCGGACCGGTCCGGACCGGTTGAAACCGGAATCGGACCGGCCCGGTACGAAGGGGGCCGGGTGGGCTGGGTAGGAGGGGTAGAAGGGGTTGGTCCGTTTATAATTTTTCTACCGGTTTCTCGGACCGGTCCAACCCGGTCAAGCGAACAGTGCACTTACCGATTAAACCGGCCCGACCCGGTTTTAACGGCTATATATATATATATATATATTATAAATATTATTAGACGTATTATGCATTTATGCTTAATGTTTTAGTTTGTTATTTCAATATTATTAGACGTATACGTGCAAGTTTAAACTTTAATTTGAAGTATTAAATTTAAACCTTAATTTGCAAGTTTGAAGTTTTGAACTTACAAATTATAAGTAAATTCTTAATGGTATATTCAAATATAAAATTTTTGAAGTCTTTGCATCCTTTATTCAAACACTATTTTTATAAGTTTGTTTTTTTGTTTATATTTTTACATAGTTATAACAAATACAAAAAAAAAAAAATTAAAAAAAAAATATTTTACTGTCAACGCGGCCCGGCTCGACCCGGTTTACCGTAACCCTTACGGTTTAATTTTTACCCGGATGAACCCGAACCCGTTAAACTCCAACCCGTAACCAGCCCGGTTCGTAACTCGTGCGGTTCACATTTCCCTACCTAGCCCGGCCCGGCCCACCCGGTTAACACCTCTAAGTTTATTAACTAGAATCAAGAGTGTCTTGTGCTAATTATAATTATTGATTCTTTAACAAGTCATTACCAGAATTGTCAACTTATTTTCAATGTTTGAAACGCGAGTACACTATGAATTGAGCAAATGTTGCTTTAAGAGTCATTAACAATTGAATTCAACATCATAAGAAATTTGTAAAACTAACTACAAAGGCAAACTTCACACCAACAGTTAACTACTTTGAAATTAAAATGTCATGAATAGGTCAAGATTCTCTTCGATTATGTCCTTCAATTGTTCAATGTACAACACTGGTTATTTCATGTAAGCATTATTTTTTAGCTAATTAACCTATAGAAAGTAAATTATTTTAGCAAAAAATGATATTATCGCGTGTGAGATTTCCTTTTTTTTGGTTTCCCATACTCGGTGTCCAGTACCCGCATTGGAGCCTGACTATATCCGGATTCGCGCCGTGTATGGCCCCATTCGGGGGAAGTGCTCATTACTAAGAATTTTTCCATACCCAGGGCTCGAACTTGAGACATCTGATTAAGAAAAGAACAGTCTCATCCACTGTACCACGTCCTTTGATGGTTGAGATTTCTTTTATTTTGTAAAGACTTTGGTTTATTGCTAAAAGTACCATTATTAGTATGATTAATAGAACTACACATGCTCATTTTACGAAACTTGACAGGGCAAAAAATGAACATGTAAAATTTGGATGGTCTAGCTAGTATGTTTTAAAAGCCGTCACTCTTTCCGTTGCAACTCCTGCTATTCCCTTAAGTTGTGACTATAATAGGAAAAATGTTGCACATATTTTACATTTACATTAAATCAGTAAGCACATGATATGCGTCTTTTATATGTACTTTTTATTTCTACTATACTATGTCTAGTTAACATATACTCCCTTCGCTTCAAATTACTTATCCTATTTGGCTTTTCGAGAGTCAATTTGAATAATCTTCGATGATAAATTGTAACTCAATATTTTAAAATTTAAATTTAGATATTTAACACTATATAAAAATATTACAAGTTATAATTTTTCTCATACCAATATGATGAAAAATATATTTCAAACCATTGATCAAAGTCCGTATAATTTGACATTTGAGAAGCGAAATGTGAAAACTAATTTGAGACGGATGGGATATTATTACATCTCTATTGATAATTTAATCAATGATAATTAATAAGTAAAATCTAATTGTAACGACCGGACCAGTCGTTTTAAGTTTTAGTGCGTCGTTCGGCGGTTTGAGGCCTAGAGTAGCTTCACTTCAGGTATTATGACTTGTGCATGTGACCGAATTTCGGGAAGTTCGGAGTTGATTAGGAAAGAATATTCTAAATTCGGAACCTTTAAGTTGGAAATTGACTAAGGTTGAGATTTTGAGTAAATGGCCTCATAATCAGGATTTGAAGGTTCCAATAGGTTCGTATGATGATTTCAGACTTGGGCATATGTTAGGGTCGAGTATCTGGTTGCCTGCGAGTATTTCGACGCTTATTGCGGAAGGTTGGCATTTTGAAGGTTTAAGAATTTCCTAAGTTTGGGGTGAAGTTGATTTTGATGTTATCGACGTCTGCTTTGGACTCTGAGCATGGGATTAGTTCTGTATGGTGCTTTTGGTCTTATGAGCGTGTCCGGACGTTGATTTGGAAGTCTGTAGGTCGTTTTAGCCTCAATTGGCGAATGTTGGAAATTAGAGGATTTTTGGGAAGTTTGATCGATAATAGACTTTTTGATATCGGGGTCGGATTCCAATCCCGAAAGTGGTAATAGGTCTATAATGTCAATTATGACTTATGTGCAAAATTTAAAACCAATCGGACTTGATTTGATAGGTTTCAGCATCGAATGTAGAAGTTTGAAGTTCTAAAGTTCATTAGGCTTGAATTGGGATGCGATTTGTGATTTCGATGTTGTTCGGTGTGATTTGAGGCCTCAAGCAGGTTCGTGTTATGTATTGGGACTGGTTGGTGTGGTTGGATGAGGTCTCTGGGGCCTCAGGGGGTGTTTCAGGGTGGTTTCTGACCAAGTTTGGATGAGCTGACATTGTCGGTGCTGGTTTTGTACTTCGCGGATGCGAGGGGACTCCCGCGTCACGGAGAAGGAATCGAGTTTGGACCCTTTTGTTCTACGCGTTCATGGAGAAGGAATCGAGCTGGGACCCTTTTGTTCTACGCGTTCGTGAAGGGTTGGGCAATTGTGCTCCACGTTCGCGAAGGCTTAGTCGCGTTCGCGTAAAAGGGCTGTTGTGACAGGGGAGATTGTCTTCGCATTCGCAAAAGATCGTCCCGCGGTGGGCGAGCTGGTGAAGCTTCACGTTCGCGTGTCCTATCTCGCGTTCGCGTACGAGAGGTTGGAGGGAAGGAACCTGGTTGTGCTTCGCGAACGTGAGGGACGTGCCGCGTTCGCGAAGAAGGGAGTTGCTTGGTAGACTTGTTTTATTGCGGGTTTTTGGTTCATTTCACCCATTTTCCATACGACTTAGGCGATTTTTGGAGCTCTTCAAAGGGGTATTTTCATCATCTAATGCAAGGTAAGCGATTCCCACCTATTACAAGTTAAATACTTGATTTATTATATAGATTTAAACATGAAAATTTGTAGAAATTTGGGATTTTGAAGAAAAACCTAAAAATTGGTATTTTTGATTTTTTTACCACGAAATTGAGCATGGCATTGGGAATAAATCATATATTTGAGTTCGTAATCTTGTGGGTAAGGTTTATCTTCAAAAAAATTCGGAATCCGGGCACGTGGGCCAGAGGGTGAATTTTATTGACTTTTCGAGTGGAGTTGAGAATTGTTATGAATTGCAGTAGTATGAGTATTATAGTATATTTTTATTGGTTTGCACCTTGTTTGAATAGTTTAGGATCACCATACGTTGGTTTGAGGTGCTAGAAGGGGCTTTGGAGCTAGTTATGGAACTTAGGGCGAGGTAAGTCTATTGTCTAACCTTGTAAGAGGGAATTTTTCCTGCAGGTGATTTAAATAAATGTTGTTTCTAATTGTGGGGGGCTACGTACGTACGAGGTGACGAGAGTCCGTGCATAACTACTAATTATGCTTATGTCCGGTAGTTTAGGACCCTAAATCATACATTACTTGTAATAATTGCACCATTTGTTAATTGAAATACCTGAATCATATTGGAAGTTGTTAGAGGAAATAGTAGAAGACCAAAATTTCGCGTACTTGAATTTTGTGAGAGTTACTTGGACATTAATAGAAATTGTACCTCTTTATGTGTTAGCCTTGTGATAGCTTCTCATTCTGGAGGTTCATGACTGTCTTCCTTTCTTGTGGAGCTGGCCGAACGCCTTGGTAGTATAGTTGCATCTATGGTTCACGTCGCTCGACCCTCGGCAATGTACACATTATTTTAGATCGGGTCGAACGACCTCGGCAGAATCGTGCGTTATATCTTTAGTAGCCCGAATATTCACTAGCAAATCTTTTCACAGATGCCCGATATTTTATATGGTATTCCTTATTTATTTGATAATGACGCTTGACATTTTCCTGAGTTGTTATGATAGAATACAAGATTTAGAAATTCATGTTTTAGAGGAAATATTTGTAAGGCTATGTAACATACAGATTTACCCCATTATTTTCGCATGCTTCATATCTGCTCACGCCTTTGTTATATTGCTCTATTGGATCTTTACTAAGTGTCGATGTCGACCTCTCGTCATTATTTCTTCGAGGTTAGACTTGATACTTACTGGGTAGGAGTTGATTTACGTACTCATACTACACTTGCTGCACATTTTGTGCAGGCACATTTATGTCTAGTCTTGTGGGCGTAAAGGCGCAACTAATGTGGGGACTTACGGTGAGCTGCATTCCATGTTACGAATTCGCAGCATACACAGTCTCTATCAAAGTTATTTATATCCTCCTGTCTAATTTGTATTCCATATAATTGTTGTATTTTATCATATTTCTTAGTTGATGCTTATGCATTTGTGACACCGAATTTTGAGAATCAATCACCGTTGCCTGACGACGGTGTTAGACGACATCACGATCTACATCAGATTTTGGATAGCGAGACTAATGTAAATGCAAGTACAAGGGTAAATAAGTACTACTTATTTTTTTTCCGAGAAAGAGAAACAAAAGACGGAAATGAAAAGATAACGTACACTAGCTACAAAATCTAAACAGCTCTTACAAATGTACACAATAACACTGAACCAGTGTCTTTCATTTGTCAATTGAAGATATCAAAGTACAAAAAGATTCGTGGTCAGAATTCAGTCTCTCATTTCTACAAAACACTTCTCACCACCTTTCTTCCCAAATCCAAATTCTTGATAATCAATTATGGCTTCTTCTTCTTCTTCCTTTCAACTCTCAAGTCTCCAAATTCAAACCCCACCTCTAAAAAAATCCAACTTTTTGGGTCAATCTCACAACCTTAACCTTAGTAATATTCATACCAAATCAACTCTGAAACCATTTTTAACCTCAATTACTACTGCAAAATTCAATCTTTATGAGATTCTTGGAGGTAGAGGTCTATGTAATGGAGAAGAAGGTATACAGAAAGAGCTAAAAAAGTCAGTTTCAGAAGAACAATTCTCAGCAAAATCAGCAACTGTTGATAACAATAATAACAATCAAGAAAAGAAGGAAACTGGGGAATTTCCTGAAGATGGATTTGAGAAAGAAATGATGGGGTTAGTTGGTGGATTTCCAGGAGGTGAAAAAGGTTTAAAGAAATTCATAGAACAAAATCCACCACCTAAGAAAACAGAATCAAGAATGGAGGGTTTTAATCTCAGTCTCGTGAAGAAACCAAAGCCACCTGAATTACCACTTTTATTACCAGGGATGATTGCTATAGTTAAGAATTCTAATAATCCATATTATATGTATTGTGGGATTGTTCAAAGGATTACTGATGGAAAAGCTGCTGTGCTTTTTGAAGGTGGGAATTGGGATAGATTGATTTCTTTTAGGCTTGAAGAGTTGGAAAGAAGAGAGAAAGGACCACCAATGGTGAATCCTAGGTCTGTTATACTTGAAACCATGTTGGAAAAGAGTTCTGAAGCTTGATTTGAAGGGGAATAGATCTTTATGGTCTGGCCGGCCCTTCCTCGAACCTTGCGCATAATGTGAGCTAGTGCACCATACTGTCCTTTTAGGTAGATCCTTTGTTTCTTTTGTCTTTTGGTTGTTGTACATACAAGATGTAATAAGAAATGCAGAATGCTTTTGTGTAGGAAGAGTGTAATTCTGTTGATTCTGGTAATATCTGTTCCATTATTGAATTTTTTTTTCTTTTTGTTATGGCAACAAATTCAGCAGCATACACTACCTTAATAACACAGGACTCAATCTACTCCATTCGACTAGTCTGGGCAGCCCACTTTCATATTGAAATTTTAATTCTCTTTAGAGACATTCATATTTTCCAACCAACTTCATGAAAATTTTGAGTAGATTTAAATACACCTTGATTGACAGGAGTATATAAGTGAATAACAAGCTCCCACATTCCTTGCCGCGGCGGATTTAGGGGCGCAAGGGTGTTCACCCGAACCCCCTTCGCCGAAAAATTACACTGTGTATATAAGGCAAAATTATATTTTTTCCTCTATGTATTATGTTTTGAATCCCATTCACACGGCTCAAAAGCATGACTTAGTGGTTCCATTCCCTCTAGCTACAATCTCGGTTAATTTTGTAACTTATTCCTTTTTTTGAATCCCTTAGGAGAAGTCCTGCCTCTGCCACTGCCTGTAGGGGTTGGGGGGTGAAATACTTTTCACAATCATGAAGGAATGTCCCTGATGCCATATGGTGGATATTTGAGGTTTCATAATTTCAATTTTCACAACAGATGTATGTCTGACTTGAGACAATTCCAATAATGCTAGCTAGCCAGAGACAGAGTAAACAAGACTGCAAATTGAGCCTTCAAGGCTTTGGCTTGCCTACCTGTGAGACCGACCGGTTGAATAGAGACGAAAGTGGGCCATAGTAATTCGGGAGTCCCGTGTGGAAGGGCTCTCGGTCAACGGATCAAATGTACCCAGGGATAACACAGTGACGACTCCCAAGAGCTATTATCGACGGGTCATTTGGCACCTTGATTTCGACTCATTACACTTTGGGGCTGACGAAGGTCCCAAGGGTTCAGTTGTTCGCCGATCCAAGTGGTACGTGAGTTGGTTTTAGAACGGGGTGAGAGAGCAAAAACATAATATGTGGTTTAAGCATACATAACGTATTTTAACAATGTTGAAGAAAAAAACTTGGTATGTAAGTATAGAAGGGAACGATATGCCAATATCCATCGAGTTCCAAATAAACTACTCCCTCGATCTCAAATTATTTAATGTACTTCTAACTTCAAGAGTCAAACTTTTTAAGTTCAATCGCGAATTTAGACATAAAATTATAAGTTTCTTGAAATAAAATTTACATATTTGTAAACTATGTACTATACATCACAATAGTTAACAATAACTTAAAATATTTGAAAGCTACAAGAAAAAGTTACAATCAAAGATAAAGTTGTTTGAGTCTCAAAATTCAAATTGCATTAAATTAATTGGGACAAAGAGGTTTCAGTGAAAAAGAAAACTACAAAAAGAATATGTTAGGATGAGTAAAATCTATTCAAAACTCTTTAGAACCATTTATAAATGGGGAAAAAGAAAAAGAAAAAAGAAATATAATGGGGATTATCAATTTTCTCACACTATGTAATAAAATTAAAGAATCGAACTTGTTATATTCGAACTCGCTTTATACAACTGAAAAAAAATACAATGACCTTATTGATTTATAAAATTTTAAAAATATTATTTATGATTTATAGGCGATTATCTTATCAAAATGTTCCTATAGTCCCTAAGCATATCCCAAGAAAATGATAAGCTTTTTCTATTTTTGTTACTACCACGAGAAATGCACCTACATGAAAACTAGCTAATACTCCCTCCGTATCAATTTATATTATGTAGTTTGACGTCGGTGGAGTTCAAGAAAAAGGAACAACTTTTAAAACTTGTGGCATCAATCACGCATTAAATTTTTGTGTCTATAAAAGTATGTCATTAAGGATAAAATAGAAAATTTCTCTAAATGAAGTAGACCCTCGGCTTGAAAATATTAAGTAGACTAATTTAGCGGGCTTTTACCTATATATATGTAAAATTACAATCCTAATTACCACTATTAAGTATTAACAAGGTTTTTATTTAATTAACATAAATATATTTACCAATTGTATACAAAGTAAAAGATTATGTTTCAACCTTCCCTATTTTCTCTCCCTAATCTCATTTTCCATTTGATTCAGCTTCTAAAGTTGCAGCATTAAAGTAATAAAATGTATCTAATGTTAGCTCTAATTCCAAGTTAAAGCGTAAACATGGATATTTGGTATTTGAAACTCGCGTGGAACGTCAAATTCGTTTTTTTTGTTGTTGTTGTTGTTGTGGTTGCAACGTTGTTGTTAATACTGAACTACCAACTTAGGTTATTTTAAGAAAACTAGATCTTGTTTGGCTGTGAAAACGTGAAGATAAGAGGTTAAACACTACTGAAAACTATTAAAAAAGTTCAAAGCTTTGAATTTGAAAATCATGCTTTACGAAATTGTTATATATTTGGACCGCTGTCACGACTCATAATTCTCACCTTCAGGTCCATGATGATGCCTAACATTTCACTCGCTAGGCAAGCCAATGTTAGAGTAAATATTTTGCCCTTTTAAACAATTGGAGTAATTAAAACCAATTAAGCTGAAATAAAACTAGAATAATGTGTAACGACCAAAATATCTTAGTATAACCCGGACCTGGTGTCACAAGTGCACGAGATGCTAGAAGTTCTACAAATAAAGTCTGGCATAAATACAACTATTTCGAATGAAATGGATAGTAAAAGAGGTAAGAGGAGGGGGACTTCAAGGTCTGCAGACATCAGCAGATCTACCTCAACTCTCCAAATACGATAATCCGAGCCGGTGCACCTCACGTACAATTGGGACCAATACCAAAATCCGCACAAGAAGTGTAGAGTGTAGTATGAGTACAACTGACCACATGTACTTTGTAAGTGCTGAACTTAACCTCGACGAAGTAGTGAAAGGCCAAGGCAATCACTTACAATAACCTACACGCAATATGAAATAAAGACAAAAAAGAAAAATACGAAAACGACTTAAAACAGTTAGCATATGAAAGTATCTCAATCTCCGAAGGAAAATCAGTAAATACCAGAATACAAATCCTTAGAATCTCGTATGAAAATACCGAAGCCAACCCAACACAATAAGCAATAGAAACACATAGACTGATGCAGCGCGTAACCCGATCCCACTGTACAACACAATCCTCCCTTATCCCACCATAATAATACCAACAATAATGAATAAATATATGTTGCAACACGCAACCCGATCCCATCGTATAATCAGAATCAATATTATAATTCACCCTTATTTCACCATATCAATCCACCATTATTTACATATTGCAGCGCGCAAACCGATCCCACCATATCAATATAAATTCACCCTTATCTCGCCATATCAATCCACCATTATTTCACATGTTGTGGCGCACAATCTGATCCACCGTACAATATGAATAAATTGATAAATGCAATCAATTTAACAGATCGAATCACAAGAATTCTCTACGATTAATGGATATGAAGCAGAACTAGAAAGGAAATCTCGTCTCAAATTAAGAATTCACTATGGTTAAAACTAAACAGTAAGACAAGTCAAATAAATGACAACTAAAGTGTACAAGTAAGTCATTGAAGGCAAGTAGCAGTAAATCATGGAAGCATGGGAGGATCTAACATTTTAACACGAGAATAATAAATGACAAGTAGCAAATAAAGGCTTGGGAAGTATTTAAAGCATGTAACAGTTAAGGCATGTAATGAAATAATTAGTGAACGCGGAAAAATATGGAAACAAATATTTTGGCGGCGCATATACACTCGTCACCTCGCATATACGACGCAACACATGAATTTCACATATCACATAACTCAAGGGTTCCTCAAATCAAGGTTAAACCTAACACTTACCTCACTCCGCAATCAACTCAGAGCTCTACCGGGGCCATTCCTCTAGAATCTGCCTCCAACCAATCTTATCTAACCAAAATCGACTCGATAACATCAAACAATGCTAGGGCAATCAATTACAATACGTAAAGTTAAGATTTTTACACTTTTCCCCAAAAAGTAAAAAAAAGAGTCAACCCGGGGCCCGCTTGATCAAAACCCGAGATCCGAACCAAAACCCATTTACCCATTCACTCCCGAGCACTATTATGTAATTAGTTTCGATATCCAATCCCAAATTGAGGTCTAAATCTCGAATTTGCAAAACCTCCCCAATTCTTCCCAAATCCCTAATTTTCTATCATGAAAGGACAAAGATTAAGGTCAAAAATTAATGGGTGATGTTAGAAATGGAAAAAAATGAATTAAAGTATGCTAACTGATGATAGGCTATAATTACGTATTTTAGTCGCTTATTACACTCTTATTTACTCCACTTTAGTTGAGTTTGAGCTTTAATCGCTAGTGTTTTGCACCAATTTGGTGTTTTATGCCTTGTAGGAGTGATTATGAGCTATGTAGATGTTATTGAATAAATTTACGTGATTTAGAGCTTTGAAGTCTGAGTAAAAGCCCAAGGAATTAAGTCGGGATCGTGTTCGGGATCAACGGATGACAATTTAGAACGAACAAAGAATCGAGCAGGCATATTGCGCACTGTCTAGTAAAATGCACAGAACTTTTGGACCAGAACTCCATTTGGGCTCCACAATATATGGTTGAAAAACTAATTCAAAGGTTACAACTTTCATGCTTTACATATTTTCAAATTTCCAACATGACAGGGTGAAAAGTGCGCGACAAGTGCATTGATGGGTGTGAATTGGGGACAATGCATAATTTTAAGTGAGGGATGAGGAGATTGTTTGTGTGACTTTCTATGCTATTTTAGTTGTGTTAGTTTAATTAGATAATTTTTTTTCACAAAAATAGAAAAGATTGGACTTTTCCTGATGATGGATCTATTAGACAATTTTCTTGAGGGATTTAAGTCGAAAGGAAAAAGACCAAAAAAAATTCTTTTGTTAGGTAGTGTAGCAATTTTTCCTTAGTTTTTCTTTGTTCCACGGTTCCTTTTCAAGGGTTTTGTTTGAACCGGGTATAGTTAGTTTAATTTTTTTTAGGAGTAGGAGCCAGTGTGAGATGAATTGAATTGAAGAAATATCTCTTGACTTTGTTATGCCTTGAGAATAGTGAGTACTTTTGTTGTGACGCTTAGGCTCAATTTTTGACTCTTGTATAAGTACCTTAAATTGTATAAGCTTAACTTTGCTTAACTGCTTTGACTACCGTGTCTTGATGAAACAAATCCTGAGTGAGTTATGTTCCATGTGTGTGTGAGGTTTGTGTGTTATTCTGTGCATTGCATTTGATGTCTAGAACTTGCCCCGTGTGTTTGCAAAGCGACATAGTAGTTTTGTTCAGTCTTGGAAGTGATATAGGCGTTTCTTTGTTGAGCCATATATATGTTTTACCTACCTAATTGTTATGTATCGTAGTTAACCCATTTGAGCCTGTAATCTTGTTTCTTTGGCAACCACATTACAAGCCTTATCCATTTGTTTGAATTAACCATCTATTTGAACCGTTTCACCTCTCACAAGCACTTGAAGTGTTGTGAACTTTGTAAAAGTTAAAGTCTGGGATGGTTGGTTCGTCTTTTGAGTGGAGCTAATGAATTCAAGAGAAAGGTGCAATGTTTTGAAAAAGTAAGAGCCACTTGAATTGAAAAATAAAGGGAAAAAATAGTTGTATTGTTGTGAAAAATATTCTTTGATAGTGGTGACTCTTGATGTAATTGTGCTTAAAGAAGTAGGGAGTTAATATATATTGATGTGAAGGTGGAGTTACGGTTTGACATAAGTGTGGGGTTTTAAATGTTAAAGTGTATGCATTAAAGAACTTAGGGAGGTGTAGTCACTCTTATATCTAAATGTATCCTACCCGTACCACATCCTACATTACAACCAAATAAAGTCCTATTTGATCCTAGACTGAATGAGCTCTATTAGTAGAATAGTATACTACGAGCAAGCCTATGGTGCATCTTTTGTGGCATATGAATGTTATTCCCGAAAGTGAGTGAATACTTTCTATCTTTAGTTTCTAAGTGTTCTTAAATTTTATTGTGTGGAACTACTCTCTTTTGTTGTGTGAGGGAACTTGATTCATGAAGGAAAGTTAATGTCAGTGACCTCTATGTTAGAGTAAATGGGTGAGTTGATTAATAATGCGTGGTACTTGTGAGTCAATTCTTGAGGTGAAGATGTTACTCTTTTGTACTTAGTCTATTTTAAATATTGTTGGTGTGAAGAGTTACTGGAATTGCTTTAAAAAGTCGTGTCTATATAAAGTATAGTTTAATTGCTCGAGGACGAGCACTGATTTAAGTGTGGGGTGTTGATGATAGGCTATAATTACGTATTTTAGTCGCTTATTACACTCTAATTTACTGCACTTTAGTTGAGTTTGAGCTTTAATCGCTAGTGTTTTGCACTAATTGGGTGTTTTATACCTTGTAGGAGTGATTCCGAGCTATGTAGATGTTATGGAATGAATTCAAGTAATTTGGAGCTTTGAAGTCTGAGTAAAATCCCAAGGAATTAATCCGTGATCGTATTCGGGGATCCACGGATGGAAGTTTAGAACGAACGAAGAATCGAGCAGGCATATTGCGCATTGTCTAGTAAAATGCACATAACGCTTCGACAAGAAATCCATTTGGGCTACACAATATATGGTTGGAAACCTAATTCAAAGGGCTAGAACTTTAATGTTTTACATATTTTTAACTTCCCAACAGAACATGGTGAAATGTGCGCAGCCGCGCACGTCATGTCCGGGAAAAGTGTCTTTTTTCACTTAGGAGAAGGTATAATTGTTTGATCTCGAACCTACTTGGTATATATACATGAAAATACGGTATTTTGAGTACTTTTGACACACTTTGGACCTAAGGAGGCAAGAACACACTAGGAGCAAGGCGGAGAATTCTTCTACAAGCTTTTCACTTCCTTCTTCCTATCTTCATTATTGGTTTGAATTATAGTATAGTAGTTATACATACTATTATGAATAGATAATTTTTTATCTAGGGTTTTGATAGAACCTATTGGAGGATGATTTTCCCGTTACGTTAATATAGATTTGTTGTAGCTTGTTCTCTATTTGTTCAACTACGTTTATATTATAGTTGGTTGAAGATCTTTAAATTGACTGTGCCTATCTAGCGTGTATTACTCGAAAGAAAGTGCATATTTAGGTAGTTGTTGAGCAACATCACTCCTAACGTATACGAGGGATCAATACGAAGGTTTTAAAGGTGGGATTAGGAATAACGAAACCTTGGTGCGATCCGAGTGAGCTGTAACTTAGTGAGAGCTAGCGTAATTCAGAAGAATAGGTCTAGTAAATTGTGGTAGTTACTCGGGAGAGAATTACGACACTCAGAGAACTCATGATCGGTAGAGAAAACTTAGGCAAATTTATAGGAAACGTAGCGGGAAGGACTCCGGCAATAGGGGAAATCATAACTCTAGACCTCCTTAATCTTGTCTCCAATCCTTATCTTTGTTAATTGATAGTTTTACCGCTTTCTAGTATTTGTTAGTTAATTAGATAAAAATAAACATTATAATATCTATAATTAGGAAATTGTTGGACTTGTGTTTCATAGAGATATTGAACAACTGTAGCTAAGCCTTAGTTCTATGTGGGATTATATTTGCAACGACCGCTTAGTCCTTTTTATAAGGCATAGTTGGGCGCGATCACTAACCTATGAAAAGATTATGAATTTTCTCTTCCAAATCACCTCTAGGCCGAGCTCTAATGAAAAGATGGTGAAAAATGGGTGAAATCCCATTTTTGAAATGTTTAAATGACCAGGCGTCAGGTGTAGATCACTTTCGCGAGACACCTGGCGTGTTAGCGAAGGGCACTGCCCATTTGGCTTACGCGATCGCGACATACTCTACGCGTTCGCGTAGGTCTGGCCCACCACACCTCCGCGTTCGCGTAAAGTAAAGTACTCAGCTCTCTTCCCAGGTCGAAAGCCCTACACGTTTGCGAGAAGCTGGTCACGTTCGCGAATGATAAGTCCCCCATTGCTCCGTGTTCGCGACCCAGCTATCGCGTTTGCGATTAAGGAAAACACCCCAGCCCAGTTTACTCTTTCCGATCGCGAGAGTACCTTCGGGATCGCGAAGAAGAAAACACCAGATGATAGCAGAAGTTCAAAACACCCCAAAATTTTTTAAGCTGGAAACACCTGTAGCCTATCCAAAACTCACCTGAGCCCTAGGGGACCCAAACCAAACATGCACACAAGTCCAAAAATATTATACGAACTCACTCGCGCGATTAGAACACTAAAATAACACCTAGAACTATTAATCGGACACCAAAACAAATAAAATTTAAATAAAACTTAAGAACTTTTGTTTTAACAACCGGACGTCCGAATCACGCCAAATCAACTCCGTTTTGCACCAAATTTTGCAGACAATTTGCAAATACAGTAACGAACTCATACCAAGTACTGGAACCAAAATCCATACTTGGTAGCAACAAAGTCAAACTTCGGTCAAACTTGAAATTCCTTTAAACCTTTAAACTTCTAATTTTAACAAATTGCGACAAATCAAACTAGGGACCTCCAAATTTGATTCCGGACATACGCCTAAGTCCCAACTCATGATATGGGCCCACCGTGTCAAATCAAATGAGTTTTAAAGCACGATTTCACATTTTAATAAATTTTTCACGTAAAAACCTTCCGGAAGAAGACATACAAATCGAGGAAGGCTAATTGGAGCTATTTGAGGTTTCGAAACACATAATTAAGGGTTAAAACTCTAGATGACCTATTGGGTCATCACATTCTCCATCTCTAAAACAAATGTCCGTCCTCGAACGAACATAGAAAAGTAACTAGACTGGTGAAAAGGCATGAATATCTACTTCGCATGTCCGACTCGGATCCGTAAGTGGCTGCCTCGATCGGATTACCTCTCCACTACACTCGAATTGAAGGATAACTCTTATACCTCAACTGTCGGACCTGCCAGGCTAGAATAGCCACTGGTTCCTCCTCACAAGTCAAATCCTTGTCTAATTGAACTGAGCTGAAATCTAACACATGAGACGGATCACCGTGATACTTTCTGAGCATAAACACATGGAACACTGGATGAACTGTTGATAAACTAGGTGGAAATGCGAGCATGTAGTCCACTCTCCTAAGAATGTCAAAGGGTACGATATGCCTAGGGCTCAACTTGCCCTTCTTTCCGAACCTCATCACACTCTTCATGGGTGAAACCCGGAGCAATACTCTCTCTCCAACCATGAATGCAACATCACGAACTCTATGGTTGGCATAACTCTTCTGCCAAGACTGAGCTGTGCGAAGTCGATTATGAATAATCTTGACCTTACCAAAGCATCTTGTACCAGATATGTACCCAACAATCGAGCCTCCCCTGGCTCGAACCATCCAACTGGCGATCGACAACGCCTCCCCCATAATGCTTTATAGGGGGCATCTAAATGATCGAATGTTAGTTGTTATTGTAGGTAAACTCCGCAAGCACCAAAAATTGATCCAACCCCCCCCCCCGAAATCCATAACACAAGCGCGAAGCATATCCTCCAATAGTTGAGTAGTGCGCTCGGATCGTCCGTCCGTCTGGGATGAAATGTGTCACGACCCGAAATCCCACCTTCGGGCCATGACTGCGTCTAACGTTGAACCCGCTAGACAAGCCAACATGCACAACTAAACCCTCGTAATAACACCAGTTTAACAGTATTTAACGAAACACTTTATAGTTCTAAACAACGGAAATGATAAATGATTCAAAAGCTACGTGAAATAGTAAATACAAATCTCGCTTAATGCCCCAAAACCGGGAGTCACAACTTCACGAACTGTCTATTGAACGCTAAATACAAAGTCTGAAAGAAAATACATAATTATCTCTGGAACTAGAGAATAAGACAAGACAATCTGAGTTCTTAGGATAGGAGAGACGCCAAGGCCCACGAACGCTAGCGGGTATACCTTGAAGCCTCGGTGGTGGACTGAAGGAGACTCCCTCAACGCTGTCCACAGGGTCCGGGTGCGGGATATGCACAACATTAAGAAGTGCAGTGTAGTATCAGTACAACCGACCCCATGTACTGAGTAAGTGCCGAGCCTAACCTCGACCGATGTAGTGACGAGGCTAGACTTGACAACAACGTTCACCTGTCCTATTCTACAACATATAATCATGGAAAAACAAGGCAAGAGATAGACATACAAGAAGGGGGATACGGGGACAGTTAATGGGGTAGCAAGTGAGCAATAAGGCAATTGATTAAACACATAGGAGAAAGCAAGATAGCAAGTGAACAAGAAGTACTAGCATAACAAGTATAAATGTAAGCAATGTAAATAATGGCACGGCATCACCCTTCGTGCTTTTACTCTCTTCCTCACAATGCGATGTATGATGTGAATTAGTATAAATCATGGCACGACATCATCTTTTGTGCTTTTACTCTCTTCCTCACAATGCAATGTACAATGTAAGGCAATATGAATCATGGCACGACATTACCCTTNTCACTATGCAATGTATGGTGTGATCAATGTATATCATGGAACGACATCACCCTTCGTGCTTTACATTCTTCCTCACCAAAACAATGACAAATATCAATGGTAAGGAATGCATCATAGTGGAAATATATTTCAAAATCACCCGGCAAGGGGAAAACATCAATCAATATCATAACAATTGCCCGACAAGGGTCTCAGCTATAATCAATCTCTTCAATATATATATATCCTTAACAAATGGGTTCTCAAGCGAACCAATACATCATGAGTTCATCGACTAAGTCTTCCAGCAACAAACAACTCCCAAGTAGAGACATTTTCATAACATAATGAATCATGGAAGTAGAAATAATGTTTCTATCAGAAATAGACCACATGCATGCTTGACACACAATGCATAGGTACTCGTCACTTCACCTATGCATTGGACATGATAAACACTTAGCACATACCATACAATACCTATTCCCTCACCAAAGTTAGGCAAGACACTTACCTCGGGTCCAAAATATAGCAATCAACCCTCTAACACCGCCTTTCCTTTAGAATTCAACTCCGGAATGGTATTATCTAGACATAATTAACTCAAGTATATCAATAATGTCTCAATAAATCAATTCCATAGCCTAACTACCCATTTCCAAGCATTCTTCTAAAAAATACCAAAATTCGACCACGGGTCCGCTTGGTCCAAACACGAGGCTCGGACCAAAACCCGATCACCCATACCCCCATGAGTTAGAATATATAATTTGTTTTGAAATCCGACCCCAAATTGGGGTTGAATTACCCAAAATTCCCAAAAACCTAACTCTACCCAAAACCCCTAATTTCTATTTGATTTTAGGATTTTAGGCCTAGATTCTAGTGTTTGATGAAGGAAAATGGAAGAATTAGGAGTTAAGATCACTTACCCAAGTGGCTATGGAGGGAATCTAGCTTGGAGGTCGTCAATGGGGTCTTGAGGAAGAAGGAATTGATGAAGAAGTAAGTATCCCGTAATAACATTCTGTTTTGGACTTAAAGAATTTAACTGGGCGAATTTGTCCTCTGCGATCGCAGAAGAAAGGGCGGGATCACAGACGAGAATCTTGATGACCCTATGCGATCGCAGAAGGGGTTATACGATCGTAGACAAGAGGGAACCTAGGCTTCTGCGATCGCGGACGTTGTATGCGACCACAAAGTACTCTACCCAGCCCCCAGCCCCGACCACATACACTCTATGCGTTCGCGCAGTGACTATGCGATCGCATAAAGCCACAGAACCTCCCCCTCACCACTACACTATGCGATCGTGACTTAGCCTACGCGATCGCATAGAGGAAACCATCAGACACCAGAAAAACATCCAAACATCAGATTTTTCCAACTTTTCACACCCCGTTACCCGAAACTCACCCGAGCCCTTGGTTCTCAAAACCAAAAACACACACGACTCCCAAAACATCCTACGAACTTATTCAAGCTTTTAATTCACCAAAATATAATAAAAAATAATGAATTATACCTCAAAACTCATGGAAATTCCTTAAAACCTCATAAAGCTTAATTATTCCGATTTTGATTCGAAACACGTCATTTCAAGTCCGTTTTATACCAAATTTCACAGATAAGTCACATAACATATATTAAACCTGTTCCGAGCTCCGGAACCGTAATACGCACCCGGTAACACAGTTTCCACATCAATTATCATTTTCAAAAACCTTTATTAATTTCAGAAAACAATTTTCTTTAAAAATTCATTTCTCGGGCTTGGGACCTCGGAATTCGATTCCGGGCATACGCCCGAGTCCCATATTTTCCTAAGGACCCTATGGGACCGTCAAATCATGGGTCCGTGTCCGTTTACCAAAAATGTTGACCAAAGTCAACTCTATTCCATTAATTATTATAAAATTCCATTTTCATCAAGTTTTCACATAAAAGCTTCCCAACAACACGCCCGGGCTGCACATGCATATCAAGGTGAGATTAACGGAGGCTTTCGGGGCCTCGGAACAGAGATTTAACTAGATTTACTTAGGATGACCTTTTGGGTCATCACAAAATGTTATGCTCAACTCAACATGCGTGCCCAACTCACGCTGTACTGCCCTCCAGAAGTGCAGGGCAAACTGTGTACTTTGATCAGAAATGATAGACGCGGACACACTGTGAATACAGACGATCTCGCGGATATAGATCTCAAATAACCGCTCTGAAGAATAGGTAACAACCACTAGAATGAAATGTGCTGACTTGGTCTACCTGTCCATAGTGACCCATACCGCATCGAACTTCCTCTGAGTCCGTGGGAGTCCAACAACAAAATTCATAGTGATACACTCCCACTTCCACTCAGTAATCTCTAACTTCACAAGCAACCACCAGGCCTCTGATGCTCGTACTTAACTTGTTGACAATTTAGACACCGAGATACATATGCAACTATATCCTTCTTCATCCTTTTCCACCAATAATGCTGCCGCAAGTCCTGATATATCTTGGCGACACCTGGATGAATAGAATACCGGGAACTATGGGCCTCCTCAAAAATCAATTCATGAAGTCCATCTACATTAGGCACACAAATACGACCCTACACCCTCAAAACCCCATATCATCTCCAAGAGTAACCTATTTGGCACCACCGTGTCGTATTGTGTCCCTATGGAAAAGCAAATGAGGATCATCATACAAACGCTCTCTGATACGCTCATACAAGGAAGACCGAGCGACTGTACAAGCTAAAACACGACTGGGATCTGAAACATCTAACCTCACGAACTGATTGTCCAAAGCCTGAGTATCTTACGCAAGCGGTCTCTCACCAGCTGGGATGTACGTACGACTGCCCATACTCACTGCCTTTCTACTCAAGGGATCGTCCACAACATTGGCCTTCCCAAGGTGATACAAAATGGTGATATCATAGTCTTTCAACAGCTCCAACCACCTCCTCTACCTTAAGTTGAGATCCTTTTGTTTGAAAAAATATTGTAGACTCCGATGATCCGTGAATACCTCACACGACACGCCGTAAAGATAGTGCCTCCAAATATTCAACGCATGAACAATGATTGCCAACTCTAGGTAATGAACATGGTAATTCTTCACATGAACCTTCAACTACCGCGCAACATATGCGATCACCCTGCCATTCTGCATCAGTACCACAACTAACCCAATACGAGATGCCTCACAATACACCGTATAAGATCCTGAACCTATGGGCAACACCAACAATGGCGGCGTAGACAAAGCAGTTTTGAGCTTCTGAAAGCTCAACTCACACTCATCTGACCATCAGAATTGGGAAACCTTCTAGGTCAATGGAGCTGCTATGGATGAAAACCCCTCCACGAACCGGCGGTAATAACCCGCCAAACCCAGGAAACTTCGGATTTCTGTAGCTGAAGTATGTCTAGGCCAAATCTTAACTGCTTCAATCTTTTTGGGATCCACCTTTATGCCCTCTGCTGATACTACATGCCCTAAAAGGTGACTGAGTCCAACGAAAACTCACACTTTGAAAACTTGGCATATAACTGGCTATCTCTCAAAGTTTGAAGTACAATTTGAAGATGCTGCTCAAGCTCCTCTCGATTGCGGGAGTAGATCAAGATATCATCAATAAATACAACCATAAAGGAATCCAAATAAAGATTGAACACCCGGTTCATCAAATCCATAAATATTGCAGGGGCATTTGTCAGCCCTAATGGCATCACTAGGAACTCATAATGCCATACTGAGTCTGAAAAGCTGTCTTAGGGACATCAGATGCCCTAATCTTCAACTGATGGTATCTAGACCTCAAATTAATTTCTGAAAACACCTTGGCACCCTGAAGCTGATCAAATAAGTCATCAATCCTCGGCAATGGATACTTGTTCTTTATGGAGACTTTGTTCAACTACCGATAATATATGCACATCCTCATCGATCCATCTTTTTTCTTCACGAACAACACATGCGAACCCCGAGGCGAGACACTAGGTCTAATGAAGCCCTTATCAAGCAAGTCTTGCAACTACTCCTTCAATTCTTCCAACTCTGGCCGGGTCATACAGTATGGCGGAATAGAAATAAGCTGAGTGCCCGAAGCCAAATCAATACAGAAGTCAATATATTTGTCGGGTGATATCCCTAGTAGATCTGCAGGAAACACCTCTAGAAACTCATGGACAACTAGTACTGAATCCATGGAAGGAACCTGGGCACTAGAATCATGAATATAAGCCAAATAAGTTAGATACCCCTTCTCGATAATACGTCGAGCCTTCATATAAAAGATAACCATGTTGGTAGAATGGCCAAGAGTTCCCTTGTACTCTAATTGAGGCAACCCCGGCATGGCTAAGGTCACCGTCTTGGCATGACAATCCAATAAGCATGATAAGGTGACAACCAATCCATACCCAATATGATATCAAAATCTACCATATCAAGAAGTATGAGATCTACACTAGTCTCAAGACTCCCAATTGTAACCATACACGAGCGATAAACACGATCTACAATAATAGAATCTCCCACAGGTGTGGACACATACACATGAGCACTCAAAGAATCACGAGGCACAACCAGATATGAAGCAAAATAGGATGACACGTAGGAATGAGTAGAGCCCGGATCAATTTGAAGAGAAGCATCACTATGGTAGACTGTAAAAATACATGTGATAACATCGTCAGATGACTCAGCCTCAAGCATAACCGAGAAAGCATAAAATCAGGGATGGGCCTCACCACTTTGAACTACGTCTCTAGGACGGGCTCTAGCTGGCTGGACTCCACCTCTAACGGCCTGACCTCCACCTAACGGCCTGACCCCCACCTCTGACTGCCTGATCCTTACCCCTAGCTAGCTGAATGGGCGGTGGAGAAACCGATTTCGGAATCATGGCACGAGAACTCTGCTGTGGCATGCCGCCCAATAATCTCGGGCAAGACCTCCTTATATGCCCAATACCACCACACTCAAAACACCCATCCTGCTGTTGTGGATGCTGAAACTGAAGCTGACCCGAACAAGTTGGATAACCATGATGATAGCTCTGAATTGGAGGCGCACTGATAGGAGCTGGTGGTGCATTGTAGGATGGCTGCCCAAAATAAGGCACATAAGGGCCACGACTCTTTGAAGCATTGTGAGATGCCTGAAGGGTTGACTGAAATGGCCTGGGAGTATGGCCTCTACCAAAAGTACCCCTGCTTCCAGCTGATACACCGCTAAAACCACCAGAATGATGAGGCCTCTTATCCGGCACCTGCCCCCTCTCTTGAGCACGAACCATCTCGATCCGCCTAGCAATGTTTGCAGCCGTCTAGAAGGAAATATCACTCTCGGTCTCCTTGGCCATTATAGTGTAAGTGAGTCTATCAATAAATCTCCTCACTCTCTCCCTGTTAGTAGGAAATAAGATAATGGAATGACAAATCTCTCTCCCTGTTAGTAGGAAATAAGATAATGGAATGACAAACTAGGTCCACAAAACGGGTCTCGTATTGAGTAACAGTTATACTACCCTTTTAGAGGCGCTCGAACTACCTGCGGTACTCCTCCCTCAGGTTGACTGGGAGGAACTTTTATAGAAATAATTGTAAGAACTGATCCCAAGTAAGTGCAGGCGACCCAGATGGTCTGGTCAACATATAGTCTCTCCACCACCTCTTAGCGGAACCCGTCATCTGAAACACAGTAAAATCGACCCCATTGGTCACTTTGCCAATTAATAAGTGTAACTTTCGTTTTGTTTAATACTCCCTCTTTCTCATTTTATATAATTGTGTTTCACTTGATTTATAAGAGATTAATGGCCGTGGAAGAAAATATTCAAGTAAGAATTGAAAAATTAGTTTGATAGACAAAACATTATAAAGTATGAATAGTTTCTTAACTACTTGTGCAGCCTTTGTTCAGTTTATACAAGTGAAATAAAATTTACTTATAAAAAGAAGTTGAATAATTAAATGAATTCAATGTAAGTTTGTGTAGAAATAAGATGGTGTCAGACATTTTAGGACGTACTAAAATGGGAAGACTGGTGTTTTAAATTAGACGGAGGGCGTAATTTTCTTTGTATCATTAACTAGTATTAGTATTTGTGCGGATGCACGAATACTAACCATGTTAAATATTTGAGTTATTTGGACTATATGTAAATAATCTTAAAATTAAAACTTTCTCGATAACTATAAATAATTATTGAATATAAATTAAGAAACGCTACATGAAAATGATTAAAAATTTATCAAATCTCCTAGTTATAATTCTATTTTTGCTTTTTAGTACCATTCTTGTCGGTGTCATTGGATCCAAAAAATAGTTAGGAAACAAACAATCAAAGGTTGAGACTATGAAGGACTCTTTGTATACGACTCGACTCTTTATATACTGCTTGAACTCTTATTTGGTGCGTTGATATTTTCTAAAAAAAATCTATTTTAAATTTTCAGTTTCTAAAAGTTTATTTTTCAGTAACAATTATATTTATAACAATGTAAGTGAAAATATTATCCTTAATTCAAAACTCAGTTTAGCCGTCTATCTAAAATTAAAATAATTCTTTAGCCAGTGATTTTCTTTCTAGTATGACTCCATTTTGATATTTGGCATTAATCTTATTAAATATATGAGTTATTTGAATTATATCTAAATAATCTTAAAATTTAAACCTTATAGATAATTATAGATAATCATTAGTTATTGATTAAGAAAAACTACGTGAAAAAGGTAACGTTTTCTCAAATCTCGTAATGATTTTTATTTTTTGCACCATTCTTATTGGTGTCATTGGAACCTAAAAATAGTCACAAATCGAAATAATAACTCGTATTGATGAGCTATGGCAAATTGGTTACGACGTGACTCTTTTACCATGACTTAAATTCTTATTTGGTATGCTATATATTATAGAAAAATATTTCTATTTTTAAATTTCAATTTCTACAACATTATATATATTTCAATAATGATATCTTTATAATGATGCAAGTGAAGATATTATCCTTAATTTAAATCTACTATAATCGACTATCTAAAAATTTAAATGATTATTTGGCCGGTGAAATTTTATTTCAGTATGACTCCATTTTGAGTTTATCGATATCTTTAGCCACAAATTTGAAATTTTGAATACCCTACCACTAAAAAAAATTTGGAATTAGTTACGAACGCCGTCGTTAATCTGTCGCTAAAACACTCGTAGCTAGCAGAATTTCTTGATAATTCGTTGCTAAATGAGATTAGCGGCTGATATTTCTATTTAGCTACAGAATTTGTCCGTCGCTAAACCTGATTTTTTAGTAGTGTACATATACAAATTTTTTGTTCTTTGAATTAGTAAATGTTAGATTAATTGATTGTTATTATATAGCATTGTATATATTATCTTAAAATTGCCAAGCAGTTTTTTCTATATTTATATTCTATCTTATTTTTATGTCTTTCTTTCTTTTGTTACACAAAATTAATTTATTTCGTAATAAAAGGATGAGTTTTGATAGAAATTATCTACATAAGAACTTTATTTATATTTTTCGTCTTTGGTTTAAATTCTGTCATATGTTTCTTTTGGCTTTATCTTATCAGCCTAAATAGGTGCTCACCCAACCAATTTAAATTGAGGATGTGTTATTTATATATAATTCATATATAACATGTGTATAATCGTGTGTAATCTGTATATTAGCTATAAAAAGTAAACAATAAATCAAGCCGGATATTTATGTAATAATCCATAAGATTTCGGTTTCTTGATTTTATTCCTTATATGACTTCTATTATAATTATTTTAAAAACACTCTACTAAAATTTAAAATATCTTATCGTTTATTTTAAAAATTATATTATAATTTAAAAAATAATCCCATTTCTAAATAATTTGTTTACATTTTAAAAATAATTATTTCATGTCATTCCCTTTTTTTTCAAAAATATACTTTCTGTTACACTTGAAAATCGCTATAGAAACTACCAATTAGAAACAAATATCCCTCTTTTTGAATTCGATAAAAAAATCTTTCACATAATCTAATGATTCAAAACTAACATTCATTCAATGAAAAAAATACTTGGGCTTATATCCTTCAATTCCTAGGTGTTAAATAGAAATTATGATAGCAATTATATAGCCAAAATTTTGTTATTTGTTTGATGTCCATTTATATAAATTGACTCTTCAAACAAACATATTTCAAAAAGAAAAAAAATAACTTGTGTTGAATATTGACTGATTTTTGTAATGTTTCTTTCTCTAGCATGTAGGTTTATTTCATTATATATGTAAGTAAATTTTTATCAACTTTTAAACTTTTTTTGTTATCTTGATAAACATAGACGTGCACACTATATATTATATTTATTTTTTAAAAAATTACTTTATTCAAATCTAGGTATAGTGTTTTAAAGAACTACAATTATATGATTCTTAATGTAAAAGAGTTTAAAGTTATATCATCTATGGAGAATTTTTTTTTTTTTTTTTTTGCTAGAGGTGAAGTAGTATTTAAATAATTTGAATTAAGATAGCAAAAGTTCCTGATATGATTGCATATGATAAGTATGATAACATTGTAACAAAAGATAAATTTCTTTTTAGTTTAATTCAAATTTAAATTTTTTATCTATTAATTCAAATTATCCTTTAATATATATATTTTATTTGACTAAACCAGTCAAATATAGAATAAAGTTACCATATATTATTGATATTTATTAGGTTACCATTTGGCTTGACGACAATGTCAATTATATATGGTAACTTTTTAGCTTTAATATATATATAGATATATAGATATAGATGTATAAAGTGTTTGTGGGAAATGGGAATAATCGATTTTGAGTATTATGTTAGAGATAAGAAATTCATTCTGCAGGTGGTTAATGGACTTGCATTTATCGGAACGAGAGCGAAAAAAGATGGAACCGCTCAATTGAATGCACAGATATTGGGATGCTTTCATTATAGTTTTCTTGACTATCCCTTTGCGAAATTTCCTTCTTCTTTTATTAGCTTTGGCTGAGTTCCATAATGTAATTACTTACATTTTAATGACGGTTTATGTATCTAATGAAATATAATAAGTGTACATGGTTCTTATTATCAGCGTCCAATAATATGTATTGCATTTTTTAGTCTACCTTTACAATATTTCGGAATGTATCATGGCTCTATCTATTCATTAAAAAAAAAAAAAAGAGTTCTGCATCTCGGGTGAACAAATAGGCGTGGGGAAGAGTGAGAGGGGGGGCTACGAGCCCTCTCTCGTTGTTGTTCCCTGACCACCCATCTCTTCCTTCCCCTTCGCCCGGCCCGGTGAGATCAGATTTCTAGAACGAAGTGAAGTGATAGGAAGAGAAGACTGCTGGCGGGAAATCCCTATTCATGAAAGCCCCTTGTAAAGGGGAAAACGAAAGTGTGCTCCTGCGCACCAGCTGAAGAAAGGAGCTTTGGAAGCTTACCTTATTATTATATTAAAAGGGGAAAGGGTGGAAAACCTATCTGACTAATAAGAAGAAAGGGGCAAGCCAAAACCTACTCCTAACAAGTTGCTGGATCGAAGTAGTACATTATACATTTGCCCGCCAGCAGTTCTTGAAGGTAGAAATAAGGTCTGCACACACTATCCTCTCCAGACCGCACTTGACTTGTGGGATTACACTGAATTTGTTGTTGTTGTTGTACAGCTCAGGCAAGTCCAAGGACAAAGGTACTTGCAGAAAATGCCAATTACAAGGATGGGGGCATATATCATTGAACCCTGCCAGCATAACACAAGTGACCAGCACACTAAAGCTCAGGGACAATGCAATAGCAGATGGTTAACGGTCTTCGGCACCCTGCCAGCATAACACAACAGTTACTAACCATAATACTTCACAGACTATCACCAGTAAAATGTGATTACTTAGTATCGACTATCTTCCCGTGCAAAAATTATAGAATTTAAATGTGATATGCATTGCCTCATGCCTTTCAAGGATCCTTAGTAGTCGATTGGACATGCATTCCAATTTTTTTTTTGGAATTTGAATTTTTACTAAAATTTCAATTGAAGATGAAGTTGTGTTTGGTTATAATATTTGCAACATATTTGGATGTCTTTTTTCTCAAAATCATGAAACATGATTTATACCCCACAACTTGTAAAAAAATATCAAAACCACCCCAATTTGATTATCCTACTTGAAATAATCAATCAAAATGCTATTGTTTAACTCATATTCTGCTTTAAGCAACACACAGAAGATGCAAAATCAGTATCACATTTTCTAATTCTACTAATACACAGAGAAGAAATTTAAGCCAAAAACAATATGAATATGAACAGGTTATTCTTTAATAAATATTGGGGTCCTTTTATAAATTTTAAAAGTATAGGGTAAAATTTATAAAACTAAAACTAATAAATTCCCATTTTCAATTCAAAAACGGGTGAGAACCAGTTTTTCAAATTTGAAAATGGATTTTCAAGTGAAGTTGAAAATTTTGGTAAGAATAGTACAACCAAACATTATTTTGAAAACACATTTTGAAAAAAAGGAATTTGTTTTATGTCCAAACGGGCTCTTAATCCTGTATTCTCTTAGTGTTGATTGTAGTATGATTTGACCCAGAAATTAGCAGTCCCCAAGGTTGATGGATGAGATGGACATAAGTGATGACACCAATCTCTTAATTGATTAGAGAAGATGATTCTTTCTAATGCTTGCTGATGTAATGACATTCTGCAAGTCGAAGTAGATAAAACATTCCTCGGTTTAATTTTTTTTTTAAATCCAAATGATGCTGCTTATATGTAACTTCTGAAGCAAAAGAGTTTTGAGTATTTATGCACTCTTTATATTTAAAAAAACCTGTTTCTTTTTGTATTGAATATTATCTGCTTTTTGTTAAACTAAGTTGCAAATTTTTCCCCCCACTAAGCTGATATAGTTTCTGTGTGTCTTAATTGCAGTTATATTATGAAAATATTAGAACTTCTATTTCAAAGGCATTTGGAGTGCATAAGGATGAAAGGACATGTCATGATGCTCCAGCCATATTGCTCTTTAATTCAGCTGAGAATTTGGGATGCATATATTCCTTGCTTGATAAGATGAACAGCAAGGGGTTATGCTGTATTGCGGAGACAGTAATTGGCTATGTTGTTCAGACACTCTGAAAATGTCGCATGGTGCATGTCGAATCCTCCAAAAGTAGTGTACTTTTGAAGGATCCGACACGGGTGCGGCAATATTTTAGATAGTCCGCGCAACATAGTTAACTGGTGGTTCAATTACTTTTGAGACAACCAATTGGCAAACGAGAAGGATAATTAATAAAGCAATTTCTTCCCAAAATTCTCCATAACCATGGGGTTCTTTGTTCTACCTCCGAATCCTTTCGCAGTGCTGCTGTTTATATACTATATCATCCTTTTGCAGAATGATATAGCAAAAGCAATCAGGATACTAGACGATAAAAGAAAAATAAGTTTTGCGGAGCTGGGAAATTTGCCGCTTGTACTAGATTCGAATGCTAAAGCTGCCAAAGAAAGTGTTCGTTTGCGCGTCAAAGTGAGGAAACTGTTGACTGATTATCTTCTCGAATGCAGCGACTTGCAGTCTATACCTGAAAGTTTACTAGAAAGTCTTGCTATTAATAACAAAACATCTAGGCATGCATCTAAGAATACCTACTCAAATAAGGAGGTTAAAGAGGAAGTAGAATGTGTGCTGAATATTAGTGTTCAGATAAAACAAATTGTTTGGGATTTACTTGCTGAAAAAAGATAATGTCTTTTGATTGTTTTAGACAGATTCTCCGTTCCTGTCTTTGCCTTTTATATTTTCCATGCTAAACAGGATTCCATGGGCATTTAAATTTGTAAGGTGTCACTTAAGGAACATCGTGCTTGGAAAACTCTGGAAAGGTTTAGTATTCCTGCATGTGAGTTACAGGAAGCACTATGCCTACATAGTGAAGTGGCTGTTCTGAATATCTTATCCTATGAAAGTTGAGATCTCAACTGTTCAATCTTGCTCTGACCAACAAGTCAAACCTTTAAAGATTATCTGGGGGGATTATGCACTATATGAGCTTACTCAGATGTAGCATGAAATTTGTTCTATCTTGGCTCGACTCGGTTGAACTCTTTCTTGTAACGATTCGGCTGGTCGTTTCGTAGAATCTGTATTATTATTACTGTTTGTGACTTATCATGCATTGATTATACTGTTTATAGTATGTTGGCGTCGGTTGGCTCGGGTGCGGAGTGGTTGTAGTGGGAATTGAGACACTTAATATCTAAAAATAGCCTTATAGTTGGAAAAGTCAACTGGAAGTTGACTTATTGGTAAACGACCTCGAAATGCGGATTTTATTGCTCGGATAGCTTCGTTAGGTGATTTGGGGGCTTAGGAGTGTGTTTGGAATATTTTTGTGATGTCTGGTGTAGAATTAGGCTTGAATTGATGAAAGTTAATTTTTGGTGATTTCCGGTCGGCAGTGAAAAATAGGCTATCGGGGTCAGAATGGAGTTCCGGAAGTTAGAACAGGTTCGTAACGACATTTTGGATATGTGTGCAAAATTTCAGGTCAATCGGATGTGTTTTGGTTGGTTTCGGCATCGTTGGTGGAATTTAGGAATTTCAAAGTTCATAGGCTTGGATTTGGTGTGATTTTGGTGTTTTGATATTATTTTGGGTGTTCCGAGGGTGCGACTAAGTTGAATGATCATTTATGATGTGTTGGTATGTTTGGTTGGGGACCCGAAGGGCTCGGGATTGATTTTGCATGGTGGACGGGGATTTTTGGAGCCGAAAAATGCATCATCAGTTGCTGGTGTTTCTGTTGCTGTCATTTCCGCACCTGCAGATATTTGACAGCAGGTGCGAGCCGCAGGAGCGGCCAGGAAGGTCACAGGTGCGGTGGAGGCCAGGTGGGAGAGAATGCAGGAGCGGTTGTGTTGGCCGCATCTACGAGCCGCAGGTGCGACACCTGAGCCGCAGGTGCGAGAATTGTCCGTTTAATGAAAAGTCGCAGGTGCGGAGGTCTCGAGCGCAGGTGCGGTCCGCAGGTGCGAGGAAAAGGGCCGCAAGTGCGAAAAGCCTGGGCAGAAAGTATAAAAGAGGACTTAGCGATTTTTAGCCTTCTTTTCACCATTTTTCTTGCGGGTTCCGAGCTTTTGGAGGGTTTTTGAAGAGGAAAACGATTGTTCTTCATTGAGGTAAGGTTCTTGGACTTATTAACTCTATTATATGTGATTAAGGACTTAATTAGTAGTGTTAATTGGAGAAAATCAGTGGAAAAAGGGAGAACTAGGGCTTGAGTTTAAGAGACCTTTTAAGAGTGATTTGAGGGGTCATTTGGACTCTGATTTCAGCGTTCCTTATATGTACAGACTTGTGAGATGATGAGGATCATTTTGGTATAAATTTTGTCGAGTTCTGAGACGAGGGCACGGGGGTCGGGTTTTGGCTAATTTCGGGAATTGTACATAAGTTGATATTTTTCGATTGGGTTTCATCTCCCTGGCATAATTTGATGTGAAAAATCTGATCTTGATAGATTTGGAGCACTCGGAAGTTGATTCGAGGGGCAAGAGCGTTGCGGAGTAGCTTTTCGGGCTAGTTTGAGGTAAGTAATGTCTTTAAATCCTGTCCTGAGGGTATGAAATCCCAGACGTTACATCATTTCACTGTCTTGGAGTGATGCACACACTGGATGACGAGTGTGGGGCGTGCACAGACTGAAAATTTGGAAATCCATTCCTCCTGAGGCAACTATTGAGTTGCGAAACTGCTTTCAAATCATATGTTAAATAGTATTACTATGTTCTTGATATATTTGGGCTGTAAGCCACGTTTGGGGCCTAGTGCCGATATGTTTAAGCCCCTCGGGGGCTATTTTCTGATATTCCTCACGTAGTAATCATGATTTTATACTTAGTCCTTCTTGTTAAACTGCCTGACACTTAGATTTGTTGATATTATCATTTCCTAAAATGAAATACTGTTTTGGGTCGAGAACCCCGTTTATTTATGGCCCGAGTTGCATGTTGAGAGTGTCTGACTGAGTGAGGCCGAAGGCCAATATTGTGAGGATATTTATGAAATGAGATAGGCCGAGTGCCTGAGTGATTGATGCCATGATTTGACTGTTTATAGAGCTTGGGCTGTAGGAGCCCCTCCGGAGTCTGTACACCCCCAGTGAGCGCATGTACCTACTAAGTGCGAGTGCCGAGTGACGAGTGATTGGGAGGTATGGGTGACTGTGAGGTGCTGAGTTACTGTTACTGAGTGATGGTGAGGTGCTGAGTGACTGATTATGAGTGATGATTTGGCTCGAGGGGCAGTTTATAATGATATTTTGCTGAGCTTTTGATTATGATTCACTTCACTTTTCATACTGAGATTTTTGGGAGTTTACTAAGAAACATTTGAGAATATACTTGTTCAAAGGATTTTTACGGAAACTGGTTTTCAAACATAGGTACTAGATGTTTACTTTATTAAGACTCAGTATTTTTACTATTTGTGACTTGATGTTTGGTACTGTGTGATTCTTATCTTCAAACTTGATTTATTTTCATTACTACTGAGTTGGCGTACTCATCATTACTCCCTGCACCTCTGTGTGCAGATCCAGGTACTGGTTCTGAGCAGTAATCATCTGAGTCCGATCGGCATCAACATTCAGGATTTTGAGGTAGTTGTCCAGCGTCCGCATCATCTCTATTTCCCTTTCTTCATTTAGTATTTAGTATTTGTTCGAAGACATTGTATTATGACATTAGCAGTGTGGTATTACTCTTAGATGCTCGTGATCCGTTGACTCCAGTTCTGGGGAATGGTTTTAGACTGTTAGATTATATTACGTTCTGTTAAAGACTTAGAAGACTTTATACTTGCTATTAATGATTTTGGTAAATTTCATTAACGAAATTGTGAAATTATGTGATAGTGGCTAGCCTAATTCCACGATAGGCGCCATCACGACCAGTTAGGATTTGGGGTCGTGACATATCTCAAAGGCATTTAAACATGCCTGAAAATGCCTTTGGAAACACAGTGTAGGGGAAAGACCTAGTGCATGTAGAAAAGGGAAACAATTACTATTACGCATAGGATGCATGTTTTATTGATGCTTCATCTCATTGCTATGGCAATGGGTGGGTATTCTGTTGGATTGCTATTAAAAAACAACAACATGCCTAGTAAAATCCCACTAGTGGGGCTTGAGGAGGGTAGGATGTACGCAGACCTTACTCCTACCCTGGAAGGGTAGAAAGGCTGTTTCCGGGAGACCTTCGGCTTAACCGATGATTGCTATTAAAAAGGTGTCCTGAATAGTACAAAATGGAATGATATTTTAGGTTGAGCACTTTGGATTTATTTTGTTCCCTTTTTCTTTTCTTTATTCTTCTTTTTCTGACCCAAATATATTAGGATTGAGATGTTGTTGTTGTTGGGGTAGGAAATAGTTGCAGAGGAAAAAATATAAGAAAGGAGGGATTTTGGTGGGATTTGAACCTTGTACCTGAATGAGTAGGATAGAAAGGCAAAAAAGAAAAAGGAATTATATCTGCTGAGAGATAAAAAGGATTCTTACACATCTTGTTGGTGATACTGCAATTTGTTCTGATTGCTGTTTTATCTTGGGTTGCTCTTATGGTAAGCACCCTTAACTTCCAACCAAGAGGTTGTGAGTTCGAGTCACCCCAAGAGCATGTTGGGCAGTTCTTGGAGGGAAGGATGCCAATGGTCTATTGGAAACAGTCTCTCTATCCTAGGGTAGGGGTAAGGTTTGCGTACACGCTACCCTTTCCAGACTCCACTTACGAG
Source organism: Nicotiana undulata (assembly GCA_005239495.1). Classification (NCBI taxonomy): domain Eukaryota; kingdom Viridiplantae; phylum Streptophyta; class Magnoliopsida; order Solanales; family Solanaceae; genus Nicotiana; species Nicotiana undulata. The sequence continues at coordinate 60,238 of ML289122.1, forward strand.
ATTATACTGGGTTGTTATTGTTTTGCTGTTTTATCTTTTCGGTATTCTGTTTCCTCGGGTCAATTTATCTTTCTATTTTGACTTCTGAATGCTGTCAAGAATGTGTGGGATGTCACTTACGTGATGCTTTTGAGGTGGCAGCCTCTACATTGTATGAGAAGTCAAAGAACCTGTCGAAAAGTGTGTTTCAGTAAGAAAAAGGGAAGATGAACACAGAGAGGCTCTTAAAAAAAGAAATAGAATGAATAGGACAGACGCATAGTAAAATTGAATTTAGAATAAAATAAGGCAGAAATGAAAACCAAGCAGGGTGTAGAATGGTTGTTTATTGTCTGAAGATAATATGCTTAAGTGAGTGAGAAATTGATGTCACTTATGTAATGCTTTTGAGGTGGCAGACTCTACGTTGTATGAGAAGTCAAAGAACCTGTCGAAAAGTGTGTTCCAGTAAGAAAAAGGGAAGATAAACAGATAGAGGCTCTTAAAAAAAAGAAATAGAATTAATAGCAAAGACGCATAGTAAAATTGAGATTTAAAATAAAACAAGGTAGAACTGAAAACCATGATGGGAGTAGAATGGTTGTTTATTATCTGAAGATAATATGCTTAAGTGAGTGAGGGATTGATACTGCAATGGTAAGTTGATGTTGCTGGATCCCATCCTTTGTAATATCTACAAGAGAATTGCGCGTAAATTCCTCCAAGTTACTTTGCTATTGCTAAATCCCTGGACACTTGAAAATTATGGATGGTTTTAGATAGCTTGAGTGATTGTCAACGAAGTTTCATAATGTGAATTTGCTATTATTGTGACATGATTCAAAATCCTCTGATGGAGCTTTGAAATATGAACCTTTACCAAAATACAAAGGTGACAAGTGGGCCGGTCCTAAGTGAGCCTGGGCTTCGTGGGTCGGTCTTAAACAGTCTCGGGCTTCGTGGGCTTTTGGTTGGAACCAGATCGGGACCACGAACTAATGGTCAAGGGCCTAAGTGGGCCCAACTTTCAAATTTTTTTCTATTTTTTTTTGTTAAGGCAATTCCTTGTAAAAACTATATTATAGAATTGTGAATTCAAATTTAAACATAAAAATATTGTAAAGAGATATTCAAAGCAATGCATTATAATTTAATTATAGCATTAACAAAACATGTCAATATCTTTCTTAGTCTCCTCCCCCCCCCCCCCCCCCCCCCCCCCCCCCCCCCCAAAAATCCCCATGGAATGAGCACAACAAGGTGCTAATACTACCATTGAGAAGAAAAAGAAACTAATCAAGATGTGCCAAAATACAAGTTACATATTAATTTTACATGGTATCTCTTACAAATTTCATAAATCATTCAAGGTTCGGAGGAATTTCCATTGGTGGTGGCGGAAAAGAAACTTGTTCATCACCTCTTCCGGGAAAAGCTGTATCCTCCGCAAGTTCAGCTAGCATTTCTTCGTAAGCTTCGTCTACCTCTGGTTGTGATTCAGCAAGTCCAAAATTTCTTCGTTCCGAACGGATCCAATCTCTGAAAAGTACTGATTTTTCCAAGCTCTCCCTCATAGATGCTCTATAATCACCAAGTTGAATTCTTGCTTGACTGAAAGCGCTCTCCGATGCCACTGTTGAAGCTTGAATAGCTAAAATGTCTCGGGCAATCCTTGAAAGAACCAGAAAGTATTTTTCTTTGTCCTTCCACCATTCCAAAATATTAAAGGAGCCGTCGGGATTCACTTCCTCAATTCCCTGTGACAAATAAATTTCAAGATCATTTATTTGTGAAAAATTACTACTACAAGGACCTTGAGAACCCCTGAACCCGGCCCAAGTAGTAAGTGCTCTTACTCCCGCAGTTCTTTTAGATGATTGAGAACTAGAAGAAGAAGGAGTTGAAACATTTGGTCTAGCATTATCTATTTCAATTTGATAAGCACTATAAATAGTTTGAGCATTTATTTTAATTAGAGCTGACATGTGGGCCGATTAGGCCCGGGCCCGGCCATGGCCCGCGAGCCCATATGGGTATCGGGCCTAAACGGGCCTAACCGTGTAAGCCTGTGACCAGAGGGTGGGCCAGCTAAGTGGGTCGGTTCCAGTGAAGAAGCCCGTGAGAATCGGACCGTTTGGGACCGAGCTCGGTTGCTAAGTGGGCCGGTTCTAAAGGTCCTAAACGGGCTCAAACAGGCCCAACTCAAAATTTTTTTAGCCGTTTGGGCTTTCTAAAATAGCCATTTAACCTCCCCCCTCCCAACTTTGTTTTAACCCCAAACTTTTTATAATTATACTTTTTTCCTATTTTCAACTATAAATACCCCCTCATTCTTTCATTTTTCTCACAAAATCATCAATCTCTCTCTAATTTTCTTCTATAATTGGTTACTTTATTGTTACAATTTGTGTGAAAAATTGTGAAGTTGGTGAATTGAAGTATTCAAGTCTTCAACGATAATTAATTTTTAACAAGTTGTTCGTCAATTCGATAAACTTGTTCCAACCCTTAAGTTTTAATATTATTGTTTTGTTTTGTTTTATTTACTTTTGTATTTTTTGATTAATTAAGATGGATTTTTCGTTAAATTTTTTTTAGTAAAAATAAGGGAAAATCCAAGAGTGGTGAATCTAGTGGCCAATCTATTCCTCCTCCAATTTCGCTGCCTCCCCTACCCAAACCCCATACCCACCCTCCACCTGCTCCTATTCTTGATAGTGATAATACTTTATTACAATTTACTGAGAGTCAATATGTCCATTGTTGAGTCTCCCACATCGGCTAAGGGATGGGGGATTGGTCTCCTTATATGACTTGGGAAATCCTCACCTCATGAGCTAGGTTTTGAGGTTGAGTTAGGCTCAATGTCCATATCTTATCATGGTATCAGAGCCGGACCCATTCCAATTCTTTGTTTCACTGATGTTGGGCCCCCATATTATATTGTTCACGCTCTAGTTGGCAGGTCTAGGCGTGCCGGGGGTGTTGTGTCTCCCACATCGACTAAGGGATGGGGGACTTGGTCTCCTTATATGACTTGGGCAATCCNCTTGAAAATTATGGATGGTTTTAGATAGCTTGAGTGATTGTCAACGAAGTTTCATAATGTGAATTTGCTATTATTGTGACATGATTCAAAATCCTCTGATGGAGCTTTGAAATATGAACCTTTACCAAAATACAAAGGTGACAAGTGGGCCGGTCCTAAGTGAGCCTGGGCTTCGTGGGTCGGTCTTAAACAGTCTCGGGCTTCGTGGGCTTTTGGTTGGAACCAGATCGGGACCACGAACTAATGGTCAAGGGCCTAAGTGGGCCCAACTTTCAAATTTTTTTCTATTTTTTTTTGTTAAGGCAATTCCTTGTAAAAACTATATTATAGAATTGTGAATTCAAATTTAAACATAAAAATATTGTAAAGAGATATTCAAAGCAATGCATTATAATTTAATTATAGCATTAACAAAACATGTCAATATCTTTCTTAGTCTCCTCCCCCCCCTCCCCCCC
>ML289122.1:64364-95243 GCA_005239495.1 Nicotiana undulata
CCCCCCCCCATGGAATGAGCACAACAAGGTGCTAATACTACCATTGAGAAGAAAAAGAAACTAATCAAGATGTGCCAAAATACAAGTTACATATTAATTTTACATGGTATCTCTTACAAATTTCATAAATCATTCAAGGTTCGGAGGAATTTCCATTGGTGGTGGCGGAAAAGAAACTTGTTCATCACCTCTTCCGGGAAAAGCTGTATCCTCCGCAAGTTCAGCTAGCATTTCTTCGTAAGCTTCGTCTACCTCTGGTTGTGATTCAGCAAGTCCAAAATTTCTTCGTTCCGAACGGATCCAATCTCTGAAAAGTACTGATTTTTCCAAGCTCTCCCTCATAGATGCTCTATAATCACCAAGTTGAATTCTTGCTTGACTGAAAGCGCTCTCCGATGCCACTGTTGAAGCTTGAATAGCTAAAATGTCTCGGGCAATCCTTGAAAGAACCAGAAAGTATTTTTCTTTGTCCTTCCACCATTCCAAAATATTAAAGGAGCCGTCGGGATTCACTTCCTCAATTCCCTGTGACAAATAAATTTCAAGATCATTTATTTGTGAAAAATTACTACTACAAGGACCTTGAGAACCCCTGAACCCGGCCCAAGTAGTAAGTGCTCTTACTCCCGCAGTTCTTTTAGATGATTGAGAACTAGAAGAAGAAGGAGTTGAAACATTTGGTCTAGCATTATCTATTTCAATTTGATAAGCACTATAAATAGTTTGAGCATTTATTTTAATTAGAGCTGACATGTGGGCCGATTAGGCCCGGGCCCGGCCATGGCCCGCGAGCCCATATGGGTATCGGGCCTAAACGGGCCTAACCGTGTAAGCCTGTGACCAGAGGGTGGGCCAGCTAAGTGGGTCGGTTCCAGTGAAGAAGCCCGTGAGAATCGGACCGTTTGGGACCGAGCTCGGTTGCTAAGTGGGCCGGTTCTAAAGGTCCTAAACGGGCTCAAACAGGCCCAACTCAAAATTTTTTTAGCCGTTTGGGCTTTCTAAAATAGCCATTTAACCTCCCCCCTCCCAACTTTGTTTTAACCCCAAACTTTTTATAATTATACTTTTTTCCTATTTTCAACTATAAATACCCCCTCATTCTTTCATTTTTCTCACAAAATCATCAATCTCTCTCTAATTTTCTTCTATAATTGGTTACTTTATTGTTACAATTTGTGTGAAAAATTGTGAAGTTGGTGAATTGAAGTATTCAAGTCTTCAACGATAATTAATTTTTAACAAGTTGTTCGTCAATTCGATAAACTTGTTCCAACCCTTAAGTTTTAATATTATTGTTTTGTTTTGTTTTATTTACTTTTGTATTTTTTGATTAATTAAGATGGATTTTTCGTTAAATTTTTTTTAGTAAAAATAAGGGAAAATCCAAGAGTGGTGAATCTAGTGGCCAATCTATTCCTCCTCCAATTTCGCTGCCTCCCCTACCCAAACCCCATACCCACCCTCCACCTGCTCCTATTCTTGATAGTGATAATACTTTATTACAATTTACTGAGAGTCAATATGTCCATTGTTGAGTCTCCCACATCGGCTAAGGGATGGGGGATTGGTCTCCTTATATGACTTGGGAAATCCTCACCTCATGAGCTAGGTTTTGAGGTTGAGTTAGGCTCAATGTCCATATCTTATCATGGTATCAGAGCCGGACCCATTCCAATTCTTTGTTTCACTGATGTTGGGCCCCCATATTATATTGTTCACGCTCTAGTTGGCAGGTCTAGGCGTGCCGGGGGTGTTGTGTCTCCCACATCGACTAAGGGATGGGGGACTTGGTCTCCTTATATGACTTGGGCAATCCTCAAATGTTAGTTTGGTAGTTAATAGTATTAAATAACCTTAATCCCATATGTATTAGGAGTAGGACACACACACACACACACACACACACACACACACACACATATATATATATATATATTAGAATTGAGACTGCTCGCACACTTCTCATTGAATCTCATATTCCGTTGCATTTTTGGCGCGATGCAGTTCTCACAACTTGTTATTTGGTTAATCGGATGCCTTCATCTCCCATCCAGAATCAGTTTCCGTATGCACTATTGTTTCCCCAGTCACCCTTATACTTTGTTCCCCTCGTGTTTTTGGGAGCACTTGTTTCGTTCATAACTTAGCCCGTGGGAAAGATAAGTTAGCTCCTCGATCGTGCTCTCAAGTGTGTCTTCCTTGGTTATTCTCGTGTTCAGAAGGGATATCGTTGTTACTCACATGATCTTCGTAGGTACTTTATGTCATCTGATGTCACATTTTTTGAGTCTAAACCTTTCTTTACCTTTTCTGAACACCTTGAAATATCTGAGGTCTTACCTATACCGACCTTTAAGGGGTTTACCATAGCTCTTCCTTCACCTTCCACCACAGAAGTCTTACCCATTCCAACCGTTGAGGAGGCTAGTGTGGCTCCTCCTAGATTCCTCGCCTCGGGAACACCACTCTTGACATATCATTGTCTTTCGTACCCAACATTAGGCCTAGCTTATTTACGTCCTACACCTGCCCCTACTCCTACCGCGGACTTGTCTCTTCCTAGTACACCGATTGCACTTTGGAAAGGTATACATACCACACTTAATCCTAATCCCCATTATGTCGGCTTAAGTTATCATCGTTTGTCATCACCCTATTATGCTTTTATATATTCTTTTTCCTCTGTTTCCATACCTAAGTCTACAGGTGAAACATTGTCTCATCCAGGATGGCGACATGCTATGACTGACGAGATGTCTGCTTTACATACGAGTGGTACTTGGGAGCTCGTTCCTCTTCCTTCAGGTAAATCTACTGGTTGTTGTCGTTGGGTATATGCAGTCAATGTTGGTCCGGATGGCAAGGTTGATCGCCTTAAGGCCCGTCTTGTTGCCAAGGGATATACTAAGATATTTGGACTCGATTAAAATGATACCTTCTCTCCCGTGGCTAAGGTAGCATTAGTCCACCTTTTTCTATCCATGGTTGCAGTTCTCCATTGGCTTCTCTATCAGCTGGACATTAAGAATGCCTTTTTACACGGTGACCTTGAGGATGAAGTTTATATGGAGCAACTATCTGGGTTTGTTGCTCAGAGGGAGTCTCGTGGCCTTGTAAGTCACTTGCGTCGGTCACTTTATGGTCTAAAGCAGTCTCCTCGAGCCTGGTTTGGTAAGTTCAGTACAGTTATCCAGGAGTTTGGCATGACTCGAAGTAAAGCTGATCACTTCGTGTTTTATCAACACTCTGCCTCGAGTCTCTGTATTTATCTGGTGATCTATGTTGATGATATTGTTATTACCGGCAATGATCGGGATGGTATTACTAAATTGAAGCAATATCTCTCTCAACACTTTCATACTAAGGACCTGGGCAAACTCAAGTATTTTCTGGGTATTGAGTTCGCTCAGTCTAGCTCAGGTATTGTGATATCACAACGGAAGTATGCCTTAGACATTCTTGAGGAGACAGGAATGACAGGTTGTAGACCGATTGACACTCCGATGGATCCGAATTCTAAACTTCTTCCAGGACATGGGGAGCCGCTTAGTGATCCTGCAAGATATAGGCGGCTGTTTGGTAAATTAAATTATCTCACAATGACTAGACCTGGCATTTCCTTTCCTGTGAGTGTTGTAAGTCAGTTTATGGATTCTCTATGTGATAGCCATTGAGATGCAGTTGTCCGCATTCTTCGGTATATAAAATCGGCTCCAGGCAAAGGGTTATTGTTTGAGGATCGAGGTCATGAGTAGATCGTTGGTTACTCAGATGCTGATTGGACAGGATCACCTTCTGACATACGTTCTACGTCTGGATATTGTGTTTTAGTAGGAGGCATTTGATGTCTTGGAAGAGCAAGAAACAAAATGTAGTTGCTCGATCTAGTGCAGAAGCAGAATATCGAGCAATGACTATGGCAACATGTGAGATAATTTGGATCATACAATTGCTCAAGGAGTTGAAATTTAGTGACATCAGTCAAATGGAACTTGTGTGCGATAATCAAGCTGCCCTTCATATTTCATCACATCCAGTGTTCCATGAGAGGACTAAAAACATTGATTGTCGCTTCATCAGAGAAAAGATACTCTCAGGAGATATTGCTACAAAATTTGTGATGTCTAATGATTAGCTTGCTGATATTTTTACCAAGTCCCTCACAGGTCCTCGTATTAGTTATATATGTAACAAGCTCGGTACATATGATTTATATGCACCAACTTGAGGGGGAGTGTTAGTTTGGTAGTTAAATAGTATTAAATAACCTTAATCCCATATGTATTAGGAGTAGGATATATATATATATATATATATATATATATATATATATAGATATATATATATATATATATATATATATATATATATNTCATTGTTAAGATATGTGAATAATAATATGGCTGTTGGCCTGCAAAAATAGTCGTTTGGGCTTTCTAAAATAGCCATTTAACCCCCAACTTTGTTTTAACCCCAAACTTTTTATAATTACACTTTTTCCCTATTTTCAACTATAAATACCCTCTCATTATTTCATTTTTCTCACAAAATCATCAATCTCTCTCAATCTTTCTCTAATTTTTTTCTATAATTGGTTACTTTATTGTTGCAATTTGTGTGGAAAATTGTGAAGTTGGTGAATTGAAGTATTTAAGTCTTCAAGTTTTCAACGATAATTAATTTTTAACAAGTTGTTCGTCAATTCGGTAAACTCGTTCCAACTCTTAAGTTTTAATATTATAGTTTTATTTTGTTTTATTTACTTTTGTATTGTTTGATTAATTAAGATGGATTTTTCGTTAAAAGATGCTTATTAAAAATAAGGAAAAATCCAAAAGTGGTGAATCTAGTGACCAATCTATTCCTCCTCCAATTCCCCGGCCTCCCCTACCCAAACCTCATACCCGCCCTCCACCTCCTCCTATTCTTGATAGTGATAATACTTTATTACAATTTACTGAGAGTCAATATGGGCATAATGTTGGAGGTGGTGAACACTTAGATGATGAATATATGAATGCTCTTTATGGTAACCCAACTATTGTTGAAGATAATGAGCAGAAAATAGATTTGGATGAAACGCAACCTGATGACGATACACCCACTAGTCCTCCAAATCTATTTCCGAACAACTTGTTGAAAATTAATTATCGTTGAAGACTTGAATACTTCAATTCACCAACTTCACAATTTTTCACACAAATTGCAACAATAAAGTAACCAATTATAGAAGAAAATTAGAGAGAGGTTGAGAGAGATTGATGATTTTGTGAGAAAAATGAAAGAATGAGGGGGTATTTATAGTTGAAAATAGGGAAAAAATATAATTATAAAAAGTTTGGGGTTAAAACAAAGTTGGGGCTGGGGGGTTAAATGGCTATTTTAGAAAGCCCAAACGACTATTTTTGCAGGCCAACAACCATTTTTTAAATATTGCAACGGCTAATTTTTTTTTTGGATTTAAAAAGAAAAAATAGACGTTGGGCCCGTTTAGGACCGGTTGAACCGGCCCACTTAGCAACCAATCCTGGGCCAAAACGGTCCGGTTCTCACGGGCTTCTTCACTGGAACCGGCCCACTTAGTAGGCCCACCCCTGATTCTGGGCTTAAACGGTTAGGCCCACTACCCATATGGGCTCGCGGGCCTAGACCGGGCCCAGGCCTAACTGGTCCACATGCGAGCTCTACCAAAATATGGTCCCCTACACTGGTTCTCTTGCTTCCAATCCTTGAAAGTTTGAAATTTTGGTATTTTTTGAAGGCTGGTGTTTACTAATTTCTTTACAGTTCTCAAGGACTGGGGAAGCTCCTTTGATGAGACCACTAACTCCTTAATGCTACATGTTCTTGAAGAGATAATTCCTTCATCTCCGGACAGGTACTTTTCAGTCTGCTAATTTCTTTATAAATTGGCAAAATGGCATCCTGGCCACTTAAATTTGTACCTATTTGTAAAGCCGATACAAAAACTTATAGTTTTCCCATTTGAACACTCCAACTTGACAGAATGAGTACTAATAAACCACTTTGACCATTGACTATGCTTATGTGGCAGTGACATAGGTGATGTGGACAAAATGCGTCTCAATCACGCATAAACTGCGCGTGAATGCAATAATCTAATTAAAAAAAATACAATAATCAATAGGAAAAAAACGACCCCTAGTCTGTCAGTACTCATTTCCGCTCTCTTTCTTCTCTTCGACTTAAGTGAGGAGAGAGAATATCAGAAACTTTAATTCCGGCCAAACTTCGATATGAAGATTATGTATTTTTACTTATCTTACGACTTTGGAGTTTTAGAAAAGATGGGGTTATGAATGGTTGCCAGCGAAGTTGAGGTGGCAACCATTTAAGTTTTATGGTGGTCAAAAGTACTCACCACTCTAAACCACCAGTGTCTGAAGAAAACCATATCATCGAATCTCTTTGCCAAAATAACAGCAAAAAAGAACAGATATTTGCAATGGTATTCAACAGCCTCCACTGTTTCAAAGCCATGGATTTCTATTGAATTTCTGAAATTCCAAAATTCAATTTTTTTGGGTCTAATCATGACCATAGTGGAGTTGTGAAATTGATTCAGAATAAGAGAGAAAGGAACAGTAAGGAAAAAGAGAGAGGAAAAGAAAGAATAAGAATATGGTAAGAAAGGGAGGTGGGTGAACGGAGAAGAAGGAAGTGTCAGGTCTTTTTCCTCCTTTTTGTTTTCTACTTCTTTTTTGTTGATTTAGTATTTGAAAATAGGACCCACAAATAACACTTGTCAAGTAATAAATAATCTAACATGTGACGTGTTGTACATGTCAGCGCAAGTGATATACACGCTCCACTAGATGTATTTATTAGTACTCATTCTGTCAAGTTGGAGTGTTCAAATGGGAAAAGTGTAAGTTTATGTATCGGCTTTACAAACGGGTACAAGTTTAAGTGGTCAGAATGTCATTTCGCCTTATAAATTAGTGTTACCTCTACCCATTATATAGTGTTTTTTATTTCAACATAAAAGGTAAAATATCATGAGGATGGAAGCTGCTTGAATCTGATAAGATTATTTGTAAACAAAATTTATACTTTTCATTAAAAAAAGGAAATTCTAAATCTTATACTTCACAAGTCTTGCGATCAGAAGGCTGCTGCAGTTTTAATTCTGTGGCCCGAACCTCAAATTGCTTTTATTGTAACAGAAGTTTCTTTACTTCTATCCATCCTTAGTAAATTATACTCCGTTTCAATTTATGTGAACCCGTTTGATTGAACACGGAATTTAAGAAAAAATGAAGACTTTTAGAATTTGTGGTCCTAAACAAGTTAAAAAGGGGCCCATGATATTTGTGTGGTTATAAAAGCTTCTCATTAAGGATATAATTGTAAATTTAAAATAAATTGTTTCCAAATTTAAAAAAGGAAAATTCTCTTGAAACGAACCAAAAAGAAAATAGATTCAAGTAAAAGACGGAGGGAATAGAATATTGCCAGAGCTGTAAAATGCGGCCACCTCGCTTTAGAAGAAGTAAAGAAAGAGAAAAGAGAGCGTTTTCAAAAGCAAAATTATGACCAATTAGCAAAATATGACCTGTTGTGCTCGCTTCATAAAGGTGATGTTATGGGCCTATGGCATTATATGGTAAAAGGACTTGAGCAGTTACGGCAACTTCAGTGTAAATTGGTAAAGGACAGCGGATAATAGATAGAATTATAAAGAGGTTTGACTGAATTCGTATTGGACAAGTCAGAAAATAAATTTCTGGTAATAGATATGATATATGGGCATTTCATTTAACCTTAGGAGAGATGTAAACACTCGATTTCTCATGGGCGATAGATAATTACAACCTCAGTGAAATGCCATAGCAACGAAATGACGGCGAAAGTCTTGCCATAGCAATTCTATCGCCATCTGAAACAAGTAGAAGCACCTCTGAGTATAGCTTGACTTAGATTATTGTCAGAGGCAGATCTAGGGCAAGTCACGTGAGTTCAACTGAACTTATTTGCTTACAGAAAAACTATAATTAAAATGTGCGTATGTAATATCACATTCATTTTGAACTCACCGACCCTAAGCCCTAGATCCGCTTCTGGTTATTGTCTAATCTAAAACAAAGTAATCTAGTGATCATCCTTGTCTTTATCCTCATGATTCCACCTTTCTTTCTAGCTCTTGTTGTCAAACTTATCATTATCTTCATTTGGAGCTTCTGCATTTACATAAAGTTTCTGGCCATTTATGCAATTGGTATTGTTGCTGGATTTGAAGTAATATTCTCCAGGTGCCAGTAAGAATGCTGTTGCTGGACTCTCTCTATATGGCCTGAAAACAGTGTTGGAAGTGCATGCATAGTAGTCGAATTTTCCAATCTCCAGCAAATCGTCAGGTTTTTCAAATCTAAATTCTAAAAAACATAGTGGATAATTAGTCATCAATAAATTAAAGGTCCAGATATGATCGTAAGTCTCGGGCACTACATATATTAAGGGGCAGTCCTATGTACTAAGATCCCGCTATGCGCGGGGTTCGGGGAAGAGCCAGACCACAAGGGTCTCTCGAACGCAGCCTTACCTTGCATTTATGCAAGAGGCTGATTTCACCTATGTTGCGCGGACTCTCCAAAATGTCGCCGCACCCGTGTTGGATCCTTCATAAATGCACAACTTCTGGAGGATCCGACACGTATACGACCATATTTTCGAAGAGTCCGAGCAACATAGGTGTCCACTACATGAACCCGTGACCTCCTAGTCACATGACAACAACTTTACCAGTTACGCCAAGGCTTCCGTTCTGCTCGGACGCAACATATATCAAAAAGAAAGAAGAGGATTTTTCATAAAGCACTACAGTTGCCTAATTACCACATGTAGTTAACTATACTTTTCCTAATTACCATTCATACCTACTATAAAATTATTATCAGTTTGTGTCACTTGTATTCATTGGTTCTAAATGGTTGTATTAACGCATAGAATATAGTGATGCACACAGTTACTGTATCACTATATGTGACTCCAATTCCCTCTAAATGGTTGTATCGATGAAAACGATGCACTAAAATACAGTGTTACATGTATCATTGTATGTAACTTCATACACTGTTATACACTGTATTTATCGTTGGAATTTTGCGACAAAATACAAAGAGTAGTTACAAATTGTAATTATTTCAAAGCGTATTTATATATGGTAAATACAGTGTATAAGTTACACCATGTATTTATTCCTTTAAATAAAGAGTAAGTGAAGTTAAAGTTTTACCTAATTCATCTCCAGCTTTAAGCTTTACAGTTTTAGCCCAATCTTGGTAGTAAGCAGGATAAGGAGCAGGACGCCAACCATAGCCTTCTCCAACAATGTACCTCTCTGAATTTATTGATCTCATCAAAATCCCAACTACAACAAAAAGTAGCAAAATTGTAACCTGCATATTGTGTTGTTTTAAATTAATCCCCACGTAAATTCTCTTAAAGTTTTCTAATCCAATTCTAAGGTATATATTGCAAGTTACAACCATTAGTGCAACTGAACTAAATACCTTTTATAAATGTTCTACTACTACTAATTTCACACATTCCGTTATTAAAGGTGTAAATGGTGAAAGTTACAACAAATGCATTTAAAAACAAATTAATTTTGCATTAATTCAAGGGATTCTAATATTCTCAACTCTTAATGTAGTATTTTGTGGACTAACGATAATGAAAAATTGAAAAAATTGACTGATACTTTTTTGCTTGACATTTGCTCTCGCACCAAAAGGTAGGGATATGTTATTGAGAGAGGAAACCAATTATACATGTGAAATAACACAGGGAGTCAATTCATAATATAGAATGTTAGAGAAAGTTCAATTATTCAATCTCCTATTTTTAGGGACATGTATCTTAGGTAGGTTCATAGACCACCGATTAGTCATATGAGTCCCTCTTTCCGATCTATCATGTGTTGGTCTTTCTATGTCATTTTAAAATAGTTGTATGCAGATAATGAAAAACAATAATCACCCTATTGATAAGAGTGCAATGTGTACGGGGTAAAATTTATTTATAACGGATAGTCGAAGGATAACATGACCCGTGAAACCGACGATAGGCAAATGGTAGGTCATGGAACAACCAATACCGGATATGACAAATGTAATCGATATCGGGTAATTCCTGAACGGAGCATAGTCGACAGGAGAAGGTCAAGCGTTTGCTATTAGATAGCATTCAATGAGGGAATATTCATTGACATTAAATGAGCGACTGTTGCATAGAAAATTTGCTTCCATAGCCTGCCATTACGCGTTCATCAATAACCCTTTTATTATCATTTAAGATGAGCTTAATCCTAAGATCTTATTTTCCTAGGTAAAATTATAAATAGCAGGCTCATCAACCATTGTAAGGGGAGGAAACATTCTATACGCAAAAGCTATACTATTTTGCTCGTATATTTTACTATTTAGCTCTCAATTTAATAACTTCGCCATTGTTCTATATCTACTTTCATTTTTGCTCTTGGAGGGATTGAGTTCGGAACCAGGCTTGTCTTTTTCTTCAATTTCAGTTGTTGGAACTATGTTTTAATTTTATTTTCTTTATCACTTTTTGGATCAAATCAATTTACTTGTCTATAAACCACGTTACAAGGGGTAAATAGTCTGGCGCCTATCGTGGGGCTTAGGCTATTGTGTAATCGCTTTGGTCCGTTCGTTTGTTACTAACAAGCTTTGGTTATTTCCTTAACCAAAACTGGATATGGCAGCCAATGACGTCAACAACGCACACAATGTTAAAGAATGCAATGAACGCGAAGAATTATCCTACCACGATAACTGGATCAGCGAGACCCGCATTGAAAGGGACGAGACAACCCTGGTTCGCGAAGGTGATCAATTTCCCTTCCTGTTGCGGCGTGCAACCCGATCCCACCATATCAGTACCAGTCTCACAATAAGAACAAGAATTTCACAATTTAGCTCAAAACCCTCAACAATATTTAAGCCTCAAACCAAAAGAAACATAAGGCTATAAAATTATGAAACTTCACTCAATTAATACTACACAACGAGACCAATCAAAATATACCATGAAACACCGATAAACCAACTCAAACCAATAATGTAATACAATGAAACTACGGAATAATTAATACCTTCAATAAAGAAAACAACATCTAACGAGAAGAAATTAGACATGGAAGTCCTAATAAGCACGCAACAATTATGACAGGAAGACAATACATTAGGAACATGCTAAACAGATAATTTGGTGGCGCATAGGTACTCGTCACTTCTCCTATGCGCCACACACATGGATTTTCACACAACAATTTAGTCGGGGATCCCTAATCCCTCAAATCAAAGTTAGACACAACACTTACCTCAATCCAACAACCAACTCAATGATCAATTACCGTTTTTCCTTTAGTTTCCACCTCCGAACCACTCGTATCTAGTCATAATTAACTTAACAATATCAATTATTGCTAAAAAAATCAATTCCAATACATAATTATAAGTTTCCCAACCTTTTCCCCAAAAGAGTAAAAAACCGAACCCCGTGCTTACTTGGTCAAAACCTGAAATTCGGACCAAAACCTGATTACCCATTTACCCATAGCCCGGATATACAATTGGTTATGGAATTCGACCTCAATTTGAGGTCTAAATCCCCAAATTTTAAAATTCCTAAGTTCTACCCAAAAATCCCCAATTCCACCATGAAAACCCTAGATTGTAGGTTAAAATCTTGTTAAAAGAAGTGAAAGATTGAAAGAAGTGAGTTAAGAATCATTTACCTATGATTTGGGAAAGAAATGGTCTTCTGAAAATCGCCCCTTGAGGTTTAGGTTTTGAAAAATGGGAGAATGAATGAAAAATCCCGTCTAAGTCCCATTTACTCAACTGCAGATGTCGCAATTGCAACCTGAGCTTCACAAATGCGAAGGTAAGTGTCGCAATTGTGACCACTGAACCTCGCAAATGCGAGTAAATATTCGCATTTGCGATCCTTACCCTTCCCAGGCTCTCTTCGCAATTGCGAAGGTAACCTCGCAAGTGCGAGAATTGCTGGCCTATCAATCTAATTGCAATTGTGATGAAAGCCTCTCAAATGCGGAACCTGCAGTGTTCGCAATTGCGATTCCCGATCTCGCATTTTCGAGATCAGAAATGCGAGGAAAGTGTCGCAATTGCGATCACTGAACCTAGCAAATGTGAGTAAATGTTCACATTTGCGATCCTTACCCTTCCCAGACTCTCTTCACAATTGCGAAGGTAGCCTCGCAAGTGCGAGAATTGCTGGCCCAGCCTTCTAATCACAATTGCGATGAAAGCCTCTCAAATGCGGAACCTGCAGTGTTCGCAATTGCGATTCCTGATCTCGCATTTTCGAGATCAGAGGCCTGCAACAGGTTCAGTTATACCAGCAATTTTTTTATCCTAAGTTTAAAATACCCCGTAATCCATCCGAAATTCACTCGAGCCCTCGGGACTCCAAACCAAACATGCACACAAGTCTTAAAACATCATACGAACTTGCTTTTGTGATTAAATCACCAAAATAACACCTAGAACTACGAATTCAGCACCAAATTGCATGAAAATTTCAAGAAATTTTCAAAACTTCTACTTTCTCAACCAAAGTCTGAATCATGTCAAATCAACTCTGCTTTTTACCAAATTTCATAGACATGACTTATAATATTATATCAAACCTGTACCGGGCTCCGAAACCAAAATACGGGTCCGATACCAATGAGACCCGACATTAATCAATTTCTTTAAATCCTTAGAATTTCAGTCTTATAGTTTTCATCAAAAATTCATTTCTCGAGCTAGGGACTTCGAAATTCGATTTCGGACATACACCCAGGTTTCATATTTTAGTACGAATCCTCCGGGACCGTCAAAACACGGTTCCAGGTCCTTTTACTCAAAATATTGACCGAAGTCAACTAAATTCAACTTTTAAAGGCTAAAATTATTATTTTCTCAAATTTCCACATAAAGGCTTTCCGGAAACGTGCCCGGACTACGCACGCAAATTGAGGAGAAGTAAAATAATGTTTTGAAACCTTGGAACACCGGATTGGGTTCTAAAATGCAAGATGACCTTTTGGGTCATCACAATTCTCCACCTTTCAAACAACGTTCATCCTCGTACGAACATAAAATGTACATGGACTAATGAAAATGGGTGGATATCTATTCCGCATGTCTGACTTGGTAAACCTGTCCAGAATGACCCATACCGCGTCAAACTTCTCCTGAGTAGAAGTAGGAGCGTATTACTATGGATATTGTTGTATTCATACGGACTCAGAAGTATGTGTCATTGTGGACAGGTTGACCAAGTCGGACATGCAGAGTGGATATCCACACATTTTCATTAGTCCATGTACCTTTCTATGTCCGGTCGACGACAAACGTTTGTTTTAGAGGTAGAAAATGAGATGACCCGATAGGTCATTTATAGTTTTACCCTTTATTTCTGTGTTTCGAGACCTCGAATAGATCCATTTAGCCTTCCTTCATTTTTGTGTGCAGTCTGTATCTTTTTCCGGAAAAAATTTATGCAAAAAATTGAAGAAAATATGAAATTTGGCTTAAAACTCATTTGAGTTGACGACGGTCAATATTTTGTGTAAACGGATCTGGATCAGTATATTGACGGTCCCGACGGTTCATATCGTAATTTGAGACTTGGGTGTATGTCCGGAATCGAATTTGGATGTCCCTAATTTGATTTAACGTAATTTGTTGAAAACTAGCAATATAATAGTTTAAAGAATTTCTAAGTTTGACCGTATGTTGTCTTTATTGCTATCAGGTTCAGATTTCAGTTCCGAAACTTGGTATAGGTTCATTTCAGTATTTGTGACTTGTCTGCAAAATTAGATACAAATCGGAGTAGATTTGAATTTCGGAATACAGAAATGAACGGTAAAACTATAAATAATCTATCGGGTCATCATACAGAGTCACTGTGGTATTGCCCCAATGGCACTACATTGGACACCTTCCAAAATTTTATTATATATATTTTTAAAATTTCTTCTTCCAAATTTGCTCATCTATTTAAACACTCTTTCATATTCTCCCTTGCTTCATCCTCTTCTCACAACTCTTTTGTTTTTAGAAAAAATTCATATTCTCCCCAACTTCCCAACTTTTCTTAATGTACAATATTAGAGTGGAAAAATTATGGGATTTGCTAGTTCTTTCCTAAAAGAATTACGGTTTGGTGGAAGAATTAGTAACTCCAAAAAAACAATATTGAAAGTAGTACTCCTCCTCGTACTACTTATATATGTAGAGATTAGCTGGATATTAAGAAGAAGTTCAAAATAATGAAAAAAGTGAAATTTGATCTTGAACCTAACTACCAAGATTCAACAAAAAAAGAAAGTAATGAGGAGCAAAAGAAAAAGAATACTAGTAGTTCCTTTGATGATCATGCAAATAATGGGGTTAAAGTGAAAATATTGATGAATAAGAAAGATGCAACAAGGTCGCTATTGAAGTGTAGAGAAAGAGGAGTACTTGAATTTATGGATGTAGCTCAAGAACTTGTCCAAATTCCGGGTTTACTAAATCACTAAACAATATACTCTCGAGTTTTTTTTATTCTCAAAGCTCGAATACGAAACTTTTAATTAAATGAAAAGATTTCATCCATCTCATTATACTTGGCTTTTTGATGGTTTGAGAATTTCTTTGTTTATAGTTTGTTAGAGCTTTTGAGGGTTTCTTTTGTTCTTTAGTGAATCTCAAATTTATGATGAGATATTTATAGCGGTTTATATATATTGTTATTTAAATTTTTGATGTCGTGTTACAAAAGCAAGATATTCTTATATTACAATTGCAAGCAACAAGTTGTATAGTATCTCCTCTGCCGTGTAATTTTGTTGAGCTTTCTTTGCCACAAAATTTGGGATCCATTTTTGTACTGATAAGAAGAACCTGTTTATAAACCATGGTCCATTTTGTCGCATGTTCGAGTGTTTGCTCGTCGTTTAGGCCCGTGAGTGAGATTTCTGCTCATTGCAGTCACCTCCGGGGTTCTTCGCACCTGGATACGTCTGTTCCAAAAACAAAAGCCCCTTAGCGCCCCGGGACGGGAGTGGGGGATAGCCCTACGCGCAGGCAACAGCAGCACCGGCTCTATGAAGTCAGCTGCTTGTCGTGATTGGTTGGACACTCTCTTCGTCTAAGGTCTTAGCTTGGTCACTCTATTAAGCTTTCCCATGGTAATTCCGAAGCCAGTCTCAACCAACCGGCCCCAGACTTAATCATGTTCTCTTCTTTGGCAAACTTGACTGTATAGTGAAAAATTTTCATTAGACTTCCAGAGGTCTTATATTTTTTGTTTAAGATAGTGTTACAGTAGACGTTTTCCCATGAGCTTTATATTGACTGAATATTTTCATGGGTTGTAGATAGTTGTCTGTCGATATCCGTTAATATTATTTGTCTCAAATTTTATGTCAATTCCCCGCTAAAGTTGCACCTGACTCCATTGATTGTATCTCCATTGGAATTGTTGAAGTTTCTTCATTGTGTATTTGTAGTAAAGACTTCATTTTCTAGTAGTTTGTGTGGATGAAATTGAGTTTGTGTTTATGTCACTAGGCTTTGGTGGAATTTGAGTTTGATTTTCTGACCCGTTAACTAGTAAGAAGTCGCTCATTCTCTCTTTAGTTACCAGAATTCCAGTACAAATATACTTTTTACTATATTAAATAGAATATAAAAAATATTATAATACATTTTGAATAGTACAAATATACTTTGAAGTAAAGATTCCTCGATTTCCCCCCTTCAAATTCTCATCGTCTTGTGATTTTTAAAATTGTTACCACAAAGTATAGAGTCAATAACTTTATATATTTTAATAGGTCAAGTCTACTTTGAAGTGGAACTTTAATTAAATTAATCCACTGAGTAAATAAGATTAATAACATAAAACAAAAACGCGTATTGGTAATTAATTAAGATGCATGTCATTTTCAATTTCCACATAGACCTGGTCCAATTTCACTTACTGCCACTTTTAGTAAATTACGTACTTAAAATACCTCTCAAGTCCTACGTGAGCCTCTGGAAACTTTGTATTGGTTAATAAATTTCTTTATAAGCTGTCAGTTCATATATTTTAAAAAGTTTTCTTTAATTAGTTTTTAAAACAGTGTAATTTTGTAAAAGGCAGAATATATAAGTGGGTCCTTAAACGTGGTATTTTTTGTCATTTGTCCGCCAAAAACTTTTAAAAAAATTAAATTCGGGTGTTACAGTTGCCTCTTAACACCCTAAATTTAACAATAAATTGTTCGACATAATTAAAACCTTTCACTTAATAAATTTCACCCCCAATTCAAATTGAAACTCATTTCATAAAATGGAAACCCCGACTATCCCAACCCGATCCCTCTCTTCTTCAAACTTTTTTACTCTGCTCAATAAATCAGAAATTACTCTCTTAGGTTTCTTAAGAATTTCATCGTCATACCACCTGAAAAAATTGCAAGCAACTTTGCCTTCGATTTTGCCAAGAAACAAAATGACGATTTGAGTTTAAGGAGTCCATGAAATAATAATTTGGCAGCAATCCCAGTTACATATTCTGCCTTTTGTAAATTTCTTTTAACCATTCAGCCTATAAAAAATAAATTCTTATAGAGAGCAACCGTTTGACGAAAATCAACAGGTTTGTAAAGTTAGAATAATTGACATGGAACAAGAAACAAAATATCGCTGAAGACCACAAGACTACTTAATTATTATTCTTCATCATTTCTTCTCTATATTTATAATAAATAATATAAAAGTAGTGACGGAAACATAATTTTCACCAAGGGAATTGAAAAAATAAAAAAACAAATACGTGAAAAAACTAAAAGGATTCAACATTTACAATGTATACATGAAACAAAATTTAACCTTATATGTATAATATAATTTTCGAATTTGGCTGAATCACCTTTCACCCAACTAGCTCCGCTCCTAATTAAAATTTAAGTGGGCGTTTGGACATAAGAATTGTAAAATTCTAAAAAAAAGTTCAAAAACATTTTTAATCGAAAATGATATTTAAAAATTAGAGTTGTGTTTGGACATTAATATAATTTTGGATTGCTTTTTTACCTTTTGTAAGTGTTCTGAGTGAATTTTGAAAAACAGTTTTTTGAAGTTTTTCAAATTTTCAAAAAACTCCAAAATTCATCTTCAAGTGAAAATTACAAAATTTTATAATCAAACACTAAATTCGAAAAAACATTAAAAAAAAATTATGGCCAAACGGGCTCTAAAAGTAGCTCAAATACTTCCATATATATCATTGAAAGACAAAAGTATTAATTAATTTCTCCACTGTCACAGTCACTGTGGCTGCCCCCAATTTTACTTCATTGACTCCTTCCAAACTTAACTCATCTATTTAAACACTTATTCATTATCCCTTTTTCTTCATCCTCCTCTCTACAACTCCTTTTGTTTTACAAAAATTTCCTTTATTCTCAATTTTCCTAGCTTTCTCCTTGTACAATATATATTAAAATGGTGAAAATAATTATGGGATTTGCTCGTTCTTTGCTAGAGGAAATACGGTTTAGTGAAAGGAGTAACTCAAGAAGAAAACCCAAGGTTGAAACTAGTACTACTACTCCAACTACTTATGTATGCAGAGATGAAATGGATATTAAGAAAAAGCCCAAAATCAAGAAACAAGTGAAATTTGATCTTGAACCTAAATACCAACATCCACCAGAAGAGGAGCAAAAGAAAAATAATACTGTTGATGTTGATAATGCAAATAATGGGATAATTAAAGTGAAAATATTGATGAAAAAGGAAGATGCAACAAGGTTACTATTGAAGTGTAGAGAAGGAGGGGTACTTGAATTTATGGATGTAGCTCAAGAGCTTGTACAAGTTCCATCTACTAATGTTAGGGTTCTGTCTTCTTCTAGTAACAGTGGCGGAGTCATCTTAGTTTAGGGGGTGTCAGTCTTGGTCGAAAAATTATATTATGTGTAATTAGGTCAAAGTTTTTATTATTTGTTTGTCACTGATATTATATTTTCAATTTATTTTTTTGATTCTATTTTTATGGCTTCTGTTGTTATCACTCTTCTATTGTCTTTTTAAATTTTATTGTGCTGAGAGTTTATCGGAAACAATTTTTTTATTCTCATTGGGTAGGAGTAAGGTCTGCGTACGCACAATCCTCCCTAGACCCCAGAATTATACTGGGTTGTTGTTGTTGTATATTATTTCTTAAATTCCTTAACTTATTTGTTTGTTTACTTTCTTATATTTTAACACTACTTAATTAGTGAGATTCCTAGTTTAACCACGCCTTGATTTCATTAGAAGAATGTTAGAATATTTAAGAGTTTTGAAGGTCTATCGGAAAAAGTTTCATTTGGGAAGGTAAAACGTTCTCCGTTAAAGATATCTCAAGCTCGAAATCTCTGGTTAAGAAGATATTACGGCGTACAAGGCCACAACCTTTTGTGATCTAAGACCTCCTCATTCTGCTTGTCCATCTTCTTACCCTTTTCTGTAAAACTGAAAAACCAACATTAACCCCTACAAAGAAAAATCTTTGAAAGTGAATGATATTTACTTCTGTTGTTTTGTCTCGGGTGTGTTTGGTATAAAGAAAAATGTTTTCCTTCGTACCAAACACACTCTTTATTGTACCCAAATTTACCGATTTTAGATATGTTTGAGTAAGTCTAGTTTGTCTTTATGTACCCAATTTCTGTTGTTGATCAGCAGTAACGCAACCAGAATTTTCATTAAGAGTTGTCAAAACTCAAAATATATAAAAGTAAATATACCAAAAAATTAAAAGGAGTCAATACATAATATATATATAGAATTTTCTTTTTACATACCTACACTATATATTTTTCGTAAAGGGATGTCGTTTGACACGTCTTTCTATAAGGTGGCTCCGCCTCTGTTAATCAGTTGCATACTACCATTGTCACATGCACCTGTCAATTTAAAAAAAGAAAACAGTATAATTTCAATTACTCATTTTTTGATGATGGCAACGTAAGTTAGCTAAAATCATGTAACCATTATTGTATATACTAAGAATACCATACGAGCAAAAATTAGGCACATATAAATTCGTTTTTCCATTAATCTCCTATCAATAGAACGACAATTAAATTTCAACGAGGCAGTTGTTAATTATAATGCTCATGCTTTATCCATCAACGATATGTATTTTCTTAAAAGGTAAAGTATTTGCCACCAAAAAGTTCTTTTTTCTTAAGATTCAAATCAGTGATCACTGATAGGAAAAATAGCAAATAATTCCACCATATTTTATTAAATGTATTTTAATAATATACAGGAAGGATTATCACGGAATGTGGTATTGAACAAGATTTGAATATTTTCGGTGACATTTTATTGACAAAATATAACACGCTTGAGTACTACATTCATTTTCGAAACAAATGTATTTTAGAATACTATACTTTTCCTTAAGAGAACAAATTAAAAGGGAAAGATTAAAAAAATAAAAAAAATTGATAAATCTGTTGCTTGAGAAAAGTGTCATTGAAGTCTCATCACCAAAAGAAGAAATGTCTTTGAATTTCAATTCGAAAGTATCAAGAATTCCAACTAGTAAACTTGTTTTAAAGGTTATTTTGACTAGTTAATTGACTTGAATTCAACTAATAAATTTAAAAACAAACTTATAATTTTATTTAGCATTGAAGCTCCTCTTTAAGGATGTCAAGCTTCAATATGACACGTTCATTAGAAAACTAAAGTTATATATACTGAAAGTACAAATATTTATTTACATTATCACTAAATTTTAATACTTATCAAAAGATTTACTAATAATGGGACAATCGAGATAGATAAGATCGAAAGAAATAAATATCTATAAAAACCAAAGACTCATTAGTTAAATCAGTCATCTCTCTACTTATTCTTCATCATTTTTCTATTCATATATTAAATATTAAAAGCAACTCAAATACTTAATTCCATTATTATTTAAACACACTTTCATTTTCTCCCTTGCTTCATCCTCTTCCCCAATCTCCACAACTCCTTTAGAAAAACTTCATATATCTCCTAATTTTTATAATATTGGAATGGGTAAAATTATGGGATTTGCTAGTTCTTTCCTAAAGGAAATTGTCACGATCCCGAATCCCACCGTCGGGACAGTGATGATGTCTAACGTTGAACCCCCTAGACAAGCCAACGTTACTGGTTATTCTAACTTGTTTTCTTACTTTTAACAATTGATAGGTGATATACAAGATCAATATAAATAAAATGCGGAACAAATGAAAGCTAACAATTTAATTAAATACTATTACAATTTCCACAATAAAATTCCCAGAATTTGGTGTCACAATTTCACGGATTGTCTATGAATACTACAAGTATAGGTCTGAACAAATGAAGTACTACTGTCTCAGAAAGATGTAAAGACATGAAAGAAATAAGATAGGAGGTGACGCCAAGGCCCGCAGACGTCTGCAACACTACCTCAGTGTCGCCTGATGGACTGAAGGGAAGCCACCTAGATCAGTAACCACTGGGTCCAGCACTGGGATCTGCACAATAAAATTGTGCAGGTGTAGTATCAGTACAACGGACCCCATGTACTGAGTAAGTGCCGAGCCTAACCTCGACAAAGTAGTGACGAAGCTAGGACACGACAAGTAATAGAACCTGTGCAGTTTAAATAAAATATAACAGAAAATAACAACATAAAGTAAACAGTTAAGTACAATAACGAGGAAACGTGATGGGGAAAAGGGGTATCAATTACTGAAATGACGGAACGAGGCAACAGTTTAAATATCAAAAATAATAACGGGAATTTAATACCACGAAATAAAAAAGTGAAAAGAAACGGCACAACATGTCCCCTCGTGCATAAATATCATCAACACGTCACAGAATGTCCCCTCGTGCATAATAATCATAAGCACGGCACATAATGTCCCCTCGTGCATAATAATCATAAACACGACACGAAATGTCCCCTCGTGCATAATAATCATAAACACGGCACAGAATGTCCCCTCGTACATAAATAACATACACATGGCACTGAATGTCCCCTCGTGCATAAATAACATAAACATGGCACGAAATGTCCCCTCGTGCATAAATAACATAAACATGGCACGAAATGTCCCCTCGTGCATAAATAACATAAACATGGCACAAAATGTCCCCTTGTGCATAAATAACATAAACATGGCACAAAATGTCCCCTTGTGCTAAAATATCATAAACATGGCACGGAATGTCCCCTCGTGCATAAACAACATAAACATGGCACAAAATGTCCCCTCGTGCATAAACAACATAAACATGGTACGGAATGTCCCCTCGTACATAAATATCAAAAACAACAATTTGGCAAGAAAATCAACAATAAGAAACCATAAATGCAAAGGAATAATCAGCAGTAATAATACCGTCCTGGCAAGGGACACAGTTATAACCAACCTCACTCAAGTGTATAACTTAACAAATATTCCTCAATCGAACAAATACTCAACAGTATTCACAAATTAAGAATTTCCCTTAAATGAATACTACCAAATTGATATTAAATCCATAACACAATAAACCTCAATGAAAATCACATAATTACTCATATGCGACTCACGGGCATGCTTGACCACAACATATAGGTACTCATCACCTCACCTACACATTGGAAATGGAATAAACACGTAGCAAATAAGACTCAACACCTATTCCCTCAAGCTAAGGTTAGGCCGAACACTTACCTCGATGCCACGAACACAATTCAAGCCTCAACTACCGCTTTACCTCTTGATTCCACCACCAACTCGCTCGTATCTAGCCACAAGTTACTTAATTATATCAATAAATGCTAAATGAATCAATTCTAATGCATGGAAATGAGTTTTCTAAAGTTTTTCCCAAAAAGTCAAAAATCGACCCCGGGCCCGCTCGGTCCAAACTCGAAGTTCGGACCAAAACCCGATTACCCATTCATCCCCGAACCCGGATATATAAATGGTTTTGGAATCCGACCTCAATTTGAGGCCTAAATCACCAAATTTCAATATTCTTAGGTTTTACCCAAAATTCTCAATCCCACCATGAAAACCCTAGATTCTATGATGAAATCTTGTAAAACGAAGTTAAGGAGTAAAGAAAATGAGTTAGAAATCACTTACTAATATTTTGGAGAAGAAAGAGTGTTTGGAAAATCGCCTCTTACCTTTTTAGGTTTTTGAAAAATGAAAATTAACTGAAAATCCCGTTTAAATATACCCCTCTCAGACCCCACGGCGGACCGCACAAAAAGGGAGTGCGGCCGCACAAGAGGCAAATTGACTGCAAAGATATGCTTTAGTATTTTGGCCATAACTTTCTCTACAGATGTACAAATTACAATTTCTTTACCTTTATGGAAACTAGACACGAAGGGCTACAACTTTCAATTTTGAATCATCTCAAAATTTCTTGTATATCAAAAGATAGAGGCCTCCGAAGTCAGGCCAGTGAACCTGCTCCTTACCGCGGACCGCACAAAATCGAGTGCGACCGCAAAGGCTCTCCGCGGTCAGCACAAAATCAAGTGCAGACCTCGCTGGCGGGTTCAGAGTTCTGCACTTCTCTGACCTGCAACAACTATGTTTTAAGCCTAAAAACATCCTGGGACCTACCCGAAACTCACCTGAGCCCTCGGAACTTCAAACCAAATGTGCACACAACCTCGAAAACATCCTATGACTTATTCGTGTAATCAAATCACCAAAATAACATCATAAACATCGAATTAAACCCCAAAATCAATGAAATTTCTCAAAACTTCTTTAAACATCAAATTTTGCATTTAAGGTCCGAATCACATCTAATGAAGTCTGTTTCTTACCAAACTTTACGGATATGACATAAATATTATATCGAACCTGTATTGGGCTCTGGAACCAAGATACGGGCCCGATACCATAGGTTTCACATAGAATTTCATTTTCAAAATCTCTTAATTTTTCAGAAAATAATTTCTTTTAAAAATTCATTTCTCGGACTTGGGACCTCAGAATTCGACTCCGGGCATACGCCCAAGTTCCATATTTTCCTATGGACCCTTCGGGACCGTCAAATCACGGATCCGGGTCCGTTTACCAAAAATGTTGGCCAAAGTCAACTTTACTCAAATTTCAACACAAAATTATCGTTTTTATCAGTTTTTCACATAACGGCTTCCTGGCTACACGTCCGGGCTGCGCACGCAAATCGATGTGAGATAGAAGGAGGCTTTCATGGCCTCGAAATACAGATTTAGCTAAAAATACACGGGATGACCTTTTGGTTCATCACAAAAATACGATTAGGTGAAAGAATTAGTAATTCCAAAAAAACCAAGGTTGAAAGCAGAGACGAGACCTGGATATTAAGAAGAAGCCCAAAATCAAGAAACAAGTGATATTTGATCTTGTACCTAAATACCAATATCCAACAGAAGAAGAAAGCAATGAGGAGCAAAAGAAAAAGAATACTAGTACTTCTTTTGATGATCATGAAAATAATGGGGTTAAAGTGAAAATATTAATGAAAAAGGAAGATGCAACAAGGCTACTAATGAAGTGTAGAGAAGGAGGGGAACTTGAATTTATCGATGTAGCTCAAGAGCTTGTCCAAATTGCTTCTACTAGTGTTAGGGTTCACTAACTCGCTACCAAGTCGAGTTTCTTCATTCTTAAAGCTCGAATTCGAGATATCTTATTAAACGAAGAGATTCCGTCCATCACATTATACTTAGTTTTTTGGTCACTTGAGGATTTCTTTGTTAATAGGAGTATCGAGTTAGAGCCTTTAAGGGTTTGTTTTATTTTTTTATGACCTCAGTTTATGATGAGATATTTAATTATAGTGATTTATATATGTTCACTCGAATTTTAGATGTGTACGATCATGAAATCTGTTACGGAGTCAGCAAATTAAGATATTTTTCTATTACAATTGCAAGCAACTAGTAGTATACTGTCTCCGCTAAGTAAATAATAAAGATGCATGTTCCCTCGTCAAGTTTTTATGAACAATTATATGTAGTTATCTTTTATGTGATATGATAATATACAAATTTCTCAACGCTATTAGTATATAACTATATACAAATTCGACTCTTAAAATTTTATTTCCATGTGAATAATTGTACTTTAACTTTGAATTCAAGTAATGCATGATTCAGATATCGTCTAAACCTTCTCCTTCTCTTGCTTCTCCATCTGTTGTATCTTTCTCAGGAAAAATAAGAAAAATTTTATAATGTAATTTTTTTAATACTATTAGTGTATAATAAATACAAAAAAAGAAAAAAATGAAGTTTATAGTAAGTCAAGAATTTGTAAAGGTTGCTGGTCTTTTTGCCCAGAAATAGTGTCAATAATCTATATTTCTTACACGTCTCTTAGAAGACTAATGGAAGACTGGAAAATAATTAATATGGACAAAAATAGTTTGAGCAACTTGTTAGAATCAAACAATCCACTACTTGTCTGATACTCGATCGAACATTTTATTTTCTCTAAAAATTGAACATTGTTCTAACACAAAGAAAATAGATGAAGAAAAATTAATTTGAAATAGAAGAATGGTATAATTATGGCGTAAAATGAATTTATGTGGTGTAAAATAGCTCAAGCTCCAAGTTCCTTCTACTAGTGTTAGGTTTCTGTCTTCTTTTAGCAACAGTGCATAGCCATCTTAGTTTAAGGGGTGTCGGTCTTGGTCGAAAAATTATATTATATACTATAATTAGGTTAAAATTTTTTATGTGTATATATTATATTTTGAATCACCATAGCTTAGTTATTTGTTTACTTTTTTATATTTTTTTCACCACTTAATTAGTGAGCTTCCTAGTTTTATGTTCTTGAAGAATGTTAGAGATCTCATTATAAAGAAAATATTTATAGAATTCCTATATATTTTGCTCAAATTTTAAATGTGTATTACGATTTTGTTGCATTGAACTTTGAGTTTATTAGATCATATTTTAGCATATGTGTTATTATCTTCTAATTAGTTTGTCTTGCTATTAATTGCTATAAAGATTTCTTTCACCTTCTTTAGTCAATGGTCTATCGGAAACAGTCTCTCTGCCCTGTCAGGGTAGGGGTAAGACTGCGTTGTTAAAGTGTTGTTATGCTTAATAAGATTATTGCAAGACATTTTCGGTCAATACTTTTAATTTTTGTACTGTCCCACCTTTTAACAAAACAACAGATATCTAGTTCTCTGTTTTGTCTTTATGTACCCAATTTCCTACGTTAGACAAGTTTGAGTAAGTCTAGTTTGTCTTTATGTCCTCAATTTCTGCTATTCAGTTGCATTGTCACATATATGCACCTATCAATTTTAGATGACTTGGCTGAGTCAATTAATGCACTAATAGTCTGATACTCAATCAAACATTGTTCTAACACGAACAAAATAGATGAAGAAAATCAATTTGAAATAGAAGAATAGTACAATTTTGGGAACGACCCGTGGCGAAGTAAGAAATTTTCTTAAGAGTCTTCAAACGTGGAAAATACATTTCCGATAAAGGATCTTCAATATATGTTATATACTTCTAAACTTAATATTTTCGACGAAGGGTATGCAATTGACCATCCTTTAAGAAATGTAGCTTTGCCCCGTTAACAACAAAGTTATCTCCGTATGATCAATAGGGAAGCTTAAAGCAATATTAAAGTTATTTTCGTGTGACCTATAGGTCACGAGTCTGGATCGTGGACAGCCATCAATGCTTGTATCAAGATAGACTGCTTGTGTCACCTTTTGGGATGCGGTCTTCCTAGGACCCTGCGTGAATGCGGGATACATCGTACACCGAGCTTACTTTTTTAGTACGATTCTGCTGTAAAATGTATTTTAATTAATATTAGGAAGGATTATCACGGAATGTGGTATTGAACAAGATTTGAATATTTTCGGTGACATTTTATTGACAAAATATAACTCGCTTGAGTACTACATTCATTTTCGAAACAAATGTATTTTAGAATACTATACTTTTCCTTAAGAGAACAAATTAAAAGGGAAAGATTAAAAAAATAAAAAAAATTGATAAATCTGTTGCTTGAGAAAAGTGTCATTGAAGTCTCATCACCAAAAGAAGAAATGTCTTTGAATTTCAATTCGAAAGTATCAAGAATTCCAACTAGTAAACTTGTTTTAAAGGTTATTTTGACTAGTTAATTGACTTGAATTCAACTAATAAATTTGAAAACAAACTTATAATTTTATTTAGCATAGAAGCTCTTTAAGGATGTCAAGCTTCAATATGACACGTTCATTAGAAAACTAAAGTTATATATACTGAAAGTACAAATATTTATTTACTTTATCACTAAATTTTAATACTTATCAAAAGATTTACTAATAATGGGACAATCTCCACAACTCCTTTAGAAAAACTTCATATATCTCCTAATTTTTATAATATTGGAATGGGTAAAATTATGGGATTTGCTAGTTCTTTCCTAAAGGAAATACGATTTGGTGAAAGAATTAGTAACTCCAAAAAAACCAAGGTTAAAAGCAGAGACGAGCTGGATATTAAGAAGAAGCCCAAAATCAAGAAACAAGTCAAATTTGATCTTATAAAAATAATATAAGATCCACCAGAAGAGGAGCAAAAGAAAAATAATACTGTTGTTGTTGATCATGCAAATAATGGGATAATTAAAGTGAAAATATTGATGAAAAAGGAAGATGCAACAAGGTTACTATTGAAGTGTAGAGAAGGAGGGGTACTTGAATTTATGGATGTAGCTCAAGAGCTTTTACTAATTCCATCTACTAATGTTAGGGTTCACTAACTCGCCACCAACTCGAGTTTTTTTTCATTCTCAAAGCTCGAATTCGAGACATCTAATTAAATGAAGAGTTTCTGTCCATCTCATTATACTTATAAGCTTTTTGGTGGTTTGAGGATTTCTTTGTTAATAGGAGTATCAAGTTAGAGCCTTTAAGGGTTTGTTTTATTTTTTTATGACCTCAGTTTATGATGAGATATTTAATTACAGTGGTTTATATATGTTCACTCGAATTTTAGATGTGTACGATCATGAAATCCGTTATGGAGTCAGCAAATTAAGATATTTTTCTATTACAATTCCAAGCAACTAGTAGTATACTGTCTCCGCTAAGTAAATAATAAAGATGCATGTTCGCCCGGCAAGTTTTTATCAACAATTATATGTAGTTACCTTTTATGTGATTTGATAATATACAAATTTTTCAACGCTATTAGTATATAACTATATACAAATTCGACTCTTAAAATTTTATTTCCATGTGAATAATTGTACTTTAACTTTGAACTCAAGTAATACATGATTCAGATATCGTTTAAACCTTCTCCTTCTGTAATGACCCGATCAGTTGTTTTGAGAAATTAAACTTCGTTCGGTAGCGTAAGGTCATGAACAACTTCACATTGTGTATATCAACCTGTGTGCATGGTTGAATTCAGTTACCGGATAATCCAGAGTCGAATTGGGAGAGAATTTTCAATTTTTGAAGCTTAAGTGATGAGGGTTCATCAAAGGTTTGACTTTTGTGTGAACGGCCTCAGAATGCGTTTTGGTTAATAACAACAGCTTCGTATGATGATTTTGGATTTGGGAGCGCGTCCGGAATTGGTTTTGGAAGTCCGTAGAGTAATTTGAGGTAGTTTGGCAAAAGTTAGAATTTCGGCGATTTCGGCCGATAGGTGAAATTTTGATATCGGGTTCGGAATGGAATTCCGAGAATGGCAGTAGGTCTGTTGTGTTATTTGTGACTTGTCTGCAAAATTTCACGTCATTCCGGGTTGAATTGATAGGTTTCGACGCGAGTCTTGATATTTGAAGTTTTAAAAATTTATAAGTTGATTTCTTGGTTTGATTCGTCGTTTTGGTGTTGTTTTATGTGATTTGAAACCTCGAGCGAGTCCGTGTTAGGTTATAAGACTTGTTTGTGTGTTTAGACGGGGTCTTGGGGGCCTCGGGTGCATTTCAGATGGGCTTCGGGTCATTTCACCCCATTTTTGAACTGTTGTTTTGGTGTCTGATGTTCTCTTCTGTGATCGCGTAGCTTCAAAATGTAAAAATCGACCATCCATATTTTTCCTCTTCGCATTCGCGTATACACCCACGCGATCGCATAGTTCTGTATGTTTCATTCATCGCGTTCGCACCTCCTCTTACACGATCACATTATAGAAGCATGGCCTTGAGCACTTGTACACATTACTCTTCGCGTTCGCCTGTTTCTCCCCGCGTTCGCATTAGCTTTTCCCCTTCATATTCTGCGATCGCATTCACCAACTGGATATTTCTAATTAAATGAAGAGATTCCATATATATCTCATCACACTTAGCTTTTTGGTGGTTCGAGGATTTCTTTGTTTATATTATTGAGTAAGAACCTTTGAGGGTTTGTTTTGTTTTTTGTTGAGAAAGAGGTAACATAACTATTATTTGTAAGGACATTTTAGTCTTTTTAGTCTTCTTAATTACCGTTAGTTAGATGTCCATTAGTTAGTTAAGAGTTTAGTTAATTACCTAACTATAAATAATGTATTATACAGATTTTTTTAGCTAGTGAAATGAATATGATTTCATTATCTTCTCCACTGATTGTCTCTCTAACTTCTCTCCATCGATCTTCATCTTCTTTCTCTGAATTCTAGGGTCATTATCTTAGAAATTGGCCATTAATTTCATGGTATCAGAGCCTAAGAGCTCAAAATTCTAGCTCGTGTTATCGATCTTGTACAATTACAGAAAAACAATCGAAAATCTTGTGAATTCATGTCAATGGAAAACGAACAAGGTTTAGGTCATGGATTTGTTCGTCAACCACATGCAAGGGATCAAACAAACTCTAGAATTGGAAATTCATCCATCGGAATTGGAAATCAACTGATTGGAGTCGACTACAATCATCCTTTATTCTTGTCTCCAGCCGATGTGAGCGGTATTTAGATTATTTTATTGCAATTCACAGGTATTGAGAACTACTCAATCTGGAATCGATCTATGTGTGTTGCATTATTAGGAAGAAATAAGTTAGGACTAATCGATAGTTCGTGTAAGAAAGAAAAAATTTCAGAAACTTTGTGGAACCACTGAAAGAGAGTAAATGCAATTGTACTCTCGTGGATTATGAATTCAATCTTCTCGGAGGGATTATGTATGCATCTTGTGCTCAAGTAGTTTGGGAGGATTTATCTAAGAGGTTTAATAAGGTAGATGATTCGAGGTCGTTTAATCTGCATAAAGAAATTGCAACGTTGTCTCAGGGTACTGCATCTGTTTCAGTGTACTTCTCAAAACTTAAGGATATGTGGGAAGAATTTGAAACCTTGGTGCCTGCACCAGGTTGTGATTTTCCTAAATCTAAAGAGTTTATGGTGTATCTTCAAAAACTTAAGTTGTATCAGTTTCTAATGGGACTTAATGACTCATATGCCCAAGCTAGGAGTTAGATATGAATGAGAAGTCATGTGCCTACTGCTAATCAAGCTTATGCTATGATAATTAGTGATGAAGGCTAGAAGTCAATAACAAATGCCACAGGAATTTTAGGTTCCAATCCTGCAATGATGTCAGACAGTTTTGATGCAGTGATGTATTCAAGGTCCACAGGAAATTAAAGATATAAGAAAAATTACAATGTGCAATGTGACTTTTGTAAACTCAAGGGACATAGCAAAGAAAATTACTACAAAATAGTTGGCTATCCACCTGATTATAGACCTAAAAAGAAAGGGGGAGCAGGAACTAATGTTGCCTATAGTGTCATGATTGATGATGTGGTGCAATAGACAAACATTGGTTTTAATGATGCAAGAGGTCCTTTACAAAGTGTTAATATGAATATAAATCAAGGGTCTGAGGACAAAGGGTCTATGAATGGACTCAATTTTAGCCAATTGAATCAGATGACAGGATGTACATTCACAAGAGAGCAGTATGATCAAATGCTTCAACTACTCAACAAATCTGGAACCAGTCAGTCTTCAAGCACAATTTCAACTCCTGCAGCCAACACAGCAGGTATTAGTTGTGCTCTGATGTGTCCAATAGTATTCAAGAGTGGATACTAGATAGAAGAGCCACAAATCATATGGTGGCTAATTTGAATATGTTAAATGAGTCTATTGTGGTTCAATCTGAAAAAACAAAGAAGATATTTATGCCAAATGGGGATATTTCATATGTGACTCATACTGGTGCTAGCACCATATCAGAAGGAAACACAATTACTAATGTGTTTTATGTTCCATCATTTAAATTCAATTTACTATCAGTGTCTAAAATGACAAAGGAATTGCAGTGCTCAACAGCCTTCTTTCCTGATTTCTGGGTATTTCAGTAACTCTTCAGTGGGAAGGTGAGGGCGATTGGTAGAGAGGATGATGGACTCTATATACTAGAAAGACAATATGTTGGAACATCTTTAGCAGTAACAACTGGAATAAAGGAAAATGATCAGAACAAGTCAACTACAACAAAAGAAGTTGATCTTTGGCACAAGAGGTTTGGTCATGCTTCAACTACAGTTCTTAAAAGGTTACTTCACAGTAAAACTGATCTTAGAGTTGATACTATAAAGCAATGTGTAATTTGTCCTTGTGCTAAAGTCAAGATTACCATTTTCTGTTAGTAGCATTAAATCTGTGAGCAAGTTTGATTTAGTTCATGTGGATCTATACGGACTATATAAGACTCCCACATATGATGTCAATAAGTACTTATTAACTCTAGTGAATGATTTTTCAAGAATGTGTAACGACCCGGTCTGTCGTTACGTAAAACCTGCATTATAATTGTTGTTAGTGGCTTAGTAT
>MDKH01158349.1:0-22255 GCA_005239495.1 Nicotiana undulata
GTCGCTCCTGGATGAATGGAATACCGAGAACTGTGCGCCTCTGCTAGAATCTTCTCCCTCAGGACATCGACATCAGGAACAGACAATCGGCCCTGGAGTCGTAGAACACCATCCTCGCCCAAAGTAATCTCCTTGGCCCTGCCCTGGACCACCGTATCCCGAAGCTCTGCTAGGCGTGGATCATCAAACTGTCGAGCTTTGATCTCTCCCAACAATGAAGACTGAGCAACCACATGAGCCAAAACTCGACGAGGCTCTGAAAGGTCCAATATCACCAATCGATTGGCCAAGGACTGAATGTCCAAGGATAAAGGTCTCTCCTCAGCTGCAATGTAGGTCAAACTACCCATACTAGCTGCCCGCCTGCTCAAAGCATCCGCCACTACATTTGCCTTGCCCGGGTGATACAGAATAGTGAGATCATAGTCTTTCAACAACTCAAGCCACCTCCGCTACCTCAAATTAAGGTCAATCTGCTTAAGAAAGTACTGCAGGCTGCGGTGGTCAGTATAGACCTCACAAGATGCACCATATAGATAATGCTGCCATATCTTCAAAGCATGAACACTCGCCGCCAACTCCAAATCGAGCACAGGGTAATTCTTTTCATGAACCTTCAGCTGGCGCGAAGCATAAGCAATAACCCTGCCATCCTGCATCAACACACATCCCAACCCGACGCGTGAAGCGTCGTAGTACACTGTATACACTCCAGACTCAGAAGGCAATGATAAAACTGTTGCTGAAGTCAATGCTGATTTGAGCTTCTGAAAGCTCGCCTCACAATCATCGGACCACTGAAATGGAGCATTCTTCTGAGTCAATCTAGTCAATGGAGCGGCCATAGAAGAGAATCCCTCAACGAACCGACGGTAGTAACCTGCTAAAACCAGAAAACTCCTGATCTCCGAAGCTGAAGTAGGACGTGGCCAACTCTGAACTGCCTCAATCTTCTGCGGATCAACTTTGATACCCTCACCGGACACCACATGACCTAGAAATGCCACAGACTCTAACCAAAACTCACACTTGGAGAACTTAGCATATAGCTTCTGTTCTCGCAAGGTCTGAAGCACAACTCTCAAATGCTGCTCGTGCTCTCCTAGGCTTCGTGAGTAAATCAATATATCATCAATAAAAATAATCACGAATGAATCAATATACGACATGAATACCCTATTCATCAAGTCCATAAAGGTTGCTGGGGCATTAGTCAAGCCAAAGAACATCACTAAGAACTCATAATGGCCATATGTGGTGCGAAATGCAGTCTTCGGGACATCAGAAGCCTGAATCTTCAACTGGTGATAGCCTGACCTCAGATCAATCTTAGAGAACACACGAGCACCTGGTAGCTGATCAAAAAAATCATCAATACACGGTAGAGGATACTTGTTCTTGATGTTCACTTTATTCAGCTGGCGGTAGTCAATACACATCCGCATAGACCCATCCTTCTTCTTTACAAATAAGACCGGAGCACCCCACGGCGACACACTTGGCCTAATAAATCCTTTGGCCAACAACTCCTCAAGCTGCTCCTTCAGTTCCTTTAGCTCCTTAGGAGCCATACGATAAGGAGGAATGGAAATAGGCTGAGTATCTGGAGCCAGATCAATACAGAAATCTATATCTCGATCTGGAGGCATGCCTGGAAGATCTGAAGGAAACACATCCGGAAACTCCCAAACAACAGGCATTGAATCAATGGTAGGAGACTCGGCGGTGGTGTCCCGCACATAAGCAAGATAATACAAACACCCTTTCTCGACCATATGCCGAGCTTTCATGAAGGAAATGACCCCGCTGAAGGCACTAACTGAAGAACCCCTCCACTCTAACCTCGGCGACTCAGGCATGGCTAATGTAACTGTCTTGGTATGGCAATCCAAGACAGCATGATGAGTAGATAGACAATCCATGCCCAAAATAACCTCTAAATCAACCATATCAAGCAACAACAGGTCGGCTCTGGTCTCAAACCCACAGAAAGTAATCACACAAGCCCGGTAGACCCGATCTACCACTACAGAGTCGCCCACAGGAGTGGATACATACAAGGGAGAACCCAAAGTCTCACAAATAACATCAAGAGAATGGGCAAATAAGGCTAAAACATATGAATAAGTAGACCCTGGATCAAATAGTACTAAAGCCTCTCTACCACAGACCGAAATAATATTTGTAATCACAGCGTCTGATGCCACTGCGTCTGCCCTGGATGGAATGGCATAAAATCTGGCTGGAGCACCCGATGTCTAAGCTCCCCCAGGATGAGCTGGAGCTGAACGACCCACTCCTGACTGGCCTCCCCCTCTAGGACGACCCCTGCCAACCTGACCTCCACCCCTAGGTGGTCGTGCTGCTGGTGCTATAATCATAGGCTGCTGGCTTTGCTGCACGGCCTTGCCCCGATACCTGGGAAAAAACCTCCATGTGTGACCCAGATCCCCACACTCGAAGCAACCCCGTGGCACTACTACTCTCTGCCCCGAAGAGGGGGAACCCTGAATAGCTGAAGAGCGGTGTGAATCCTCTGGTAAAGCACTAGGATAAGAACTGGAGGATCTCTGATGGCTAGAATAATTGTTGGGTGCACTCTGGATGGCTGGAGGATGATAGGAGCGCTCTGGCATGGCTCTAAACTAGGGCCCGACTGGAACAACCCTAGGAGGTACTGGAGGTGCTGAATAGGAAGGCCTGCTAAACTGGACACCTCAGTACTGACCCTTGTCCCTAGCTGGAGCCCCTCTGAAGTCGCCTGCAAACCTGGCCCTCTTGTCCTGTTGACCTGGCTGACCCTGCTCCCTGCCCCTCACACGGTAACCCTCGATACGTCGAGCTATCTCGGCTACAAACTGAAATGGGGTACCCATCTCTACCTCTCTGGCCATGGAAGTCTTGATACCCGGATGTAAGCCTGCCACAAACCGTCTAACCCTCTCAGCATCTGTGGGCAATATCATGAGAGCATGGCGAGACAACTCTGAGAACTTGGCCTCATAATCTGACACATACATCTGCCCCTACTCTAACCTCTCAAACTGACCCCGAAGCTCCTCCCTCTCAGACGGTGGAATGTATCTATCCAAAAATAACTGAATAAACTGCCCCCAAGTAACCGGTGGCGACCCTGCTGGCCTACTGAGAATATATGACTGCCACCAGCGGCGAGCTTTGCCCTCAAGATGAAATGTCATGAAATCTACCCCATGTTACTCTAATATCCTCATGGTGTGCAGTCTGTCCCTGCACCTCTCGATAAAAAACTGTGCATCCTCTCCTCGATCACCCCCGAAGGTCGGAGGGCGAAGTTGGGTCCATCTACCCAGCAGCTTCTGTTGGTCTATCTCTGCAACTGGCCTGGGCTCTAGTGCTGCCACCCCAGGCTGAATCGCGATCACTGGTGGAATATCTGGAGTACGATGTACTGCTGCTGCTGGTCCTGTAGCTTGAGACGTAGGGGTCTGAACTCTCCCTCCTGCCTGAGAAGTAGCAGGATCTGATGGAAGTATACCCGTAATCCATGAACCTCAGCATACGGCCCATGACCTCCTGGAAGCCCGACGCCGTCATAAAATCATCTGGTGGTGGAGCTACTGTAGGCAGCTCATCCTGCTCTTCAACATAAGGATCCTCAATCGGTGCAACCGGTACAGCTCTGGGACGCCCTCGCCCACTACCACGAACAGGAGCCCTACCTGCCCCTACCACGGTCTCGAGCGACGGGGGCAGCAGCCTCTCCTGGATCAGGAACATGTGAAGCACGCGTCCTCACCATCTATGAGAGAATAGAAGAACATGTTTGAGTACATCACCGATTGCACGATAGGGTAAGAACAAAAGGAGTTTCTTAACACCCTATAGCCTTCTGAAGATAAGTACAGATGTCTCCGTACCGATCCACAAGAATCTACTGGGTTTGCCCGTGACTCTTGAGACTACGTGAACCTAAAGCTCTGATACCACGTTGTAACGACCCAAATCCTAATTCAGGTCGCGATGGCGCCCAACAGCGGGGTTAGGCAAGCCGATAGGAAACACACTAGGTGTTACCCTTCCCCTTTTTGGTTAACAATTTAATAACTACCAATTTTAAATGGATAAAACGCAATAATGATAAATGATACGAGATAGAACCACACGTGCAGAAATCAACCGACAGGCATGTCGCATAACATATGCACAACCAAAACCCAAAATAATAACTGCGTGTGTGTGCCAGGAACTAGTGTCACGAGTCACGGGCAACTACTGAATATACAATAACTGAAATATATATACAGAGCCTCAGTCTGAACAAAATACAGAGGAAATATGACAAGGAAACTCCAGGGTGCTGCCAGGAAGTCTCCAAGAAGGACAGCTCACCGTGGAGTATAGCCACTCGGTCAATATCTAGCACTGGACTGATAATCAAACGGACCAGCCTCCGAACCTGCACAATCAAGTGCAGAAAGAAAGGAAAGTGCAGCATGAGTACATACATAAATATGTACCCAGTGAGTATCCCGTCTAATCTCAAAGAAGTAGTGACGAGAGGTCGACTCGATAATCACTAAGGTCCAACAGTAATAAAGTAAGCAGGATGTAAGGAAAACTGTAGGCAAGTAAAACAAATAATCAAGTACATCAATATCCAGCATCAAATAACAATCTCAAATCAAACAAGTCTGGTATCCGACGTGGCGTACGGCCCGCTCCCATATGGTACTCACTCACATCGCTCCGTCGTGGCGTACGACCTAATCCCATCCTGTAAATCTTCACCGTGGCGTACGACCCGATATCACAATGTAGTCTCAATCTCCACCGTGGCGTACGGCCCGATCCCACCCTGTAGTCTTCGCCGTGGCGTACGACGCGATCCCATAATATACTCTCTCATCACTCCCCCGTGGCGTACGGCCCGTTCCTATAATATAATCAATCATCACTCTGTCGTGGCGTACGACCCGATCCCATCCCGTGATTCTCTTATCACACTTAAATCAAGCCAAGTATCACAACGTTCAAAGACAACAGTACCAATCACACAAGTATACAAGTCATATCTATGCTACAACAGGGAAAAACAATGAACATGTTGTGTCCTAACTACCCGGACGAAGCAGTAATAGCCACTACGTACGGACTCTCGTCACTCGGTGCGTACGTAGCCCCCAAACATGATCACATAGCAAACAAGGTTACCTAGAGGGACAATTTCCCTCTTACGAGGTTAGAAAGGAGACTCACCTCGACGAAGCACTCCTCGGACCAAATACCGGATCAAGAATGCGCCCAAAGCTATGAAACTACCCTCGACGGCTCACAACTAGCCAAACATAGCATAATTGAATTAATTTATGCTCCAAGAATAAGAATTAACAAGAAATTCCAAAATATAGTATTCTTGAAGGTTTTTGAAATTTTGACCCCGTGCCCACGCGTTCAGATTTTTAAAATTCTCGAAGGAATGAATTGCCCGAAGCCTAAGGATCGTAATTACCTAATTTATTTAGGAATTCATGGCTAAAAAGGGATAATTCACTAATTATCAAAGCCCTAGGAATTTCTACCCAATTTTTCCCATGATTTTGATAAATTAATAGGGGATTTAACTAGAAATTGATGTTTAAACTCGGTGTTAATAAGAAATTTACTTACCTCAAGTACTAGGTTGAATGGCCCTCTAGGAAGCTCTCAATTTACTCAAGGAAAAATATGGAAATGGAGGAAAATAAACTAAACCCGCAATAAAAATACACTTCCCAGGGATTTACCCTATGCGAACGCACCCTGGGCATGCGTTCACGATGCTTTAAATTGGCCAGGTCCACAGGGCCTTCTACGCGAACGCGAGGGAGGGGTCGCGAACGCGAAGACAAACAAAAGCTGGGCCGGCCCAATCGGCTGGACCCTATGCGAACGCGACGGAGGGCCCGCGAACGCGGAGGCTAGCTAGGCTAGACCTTCGCGAACGCGGCTGGAGGGGTGCGAATGCGAAGGCCAGGGGGCCCAACCCATCGCGAACGCAGGAAGGGGAACGCGAACGCGTAGAGCATCCATAGCCCCTGCCCAATTCCTTCTTCGCGAACGCGGCCACCCTTCCGCGAACGCGAAGAAGGAAACCAGATACAGAAAATCCTGACTTTGAATTCAGCTCCCGGGGGTCCAAAACTCATCTGACCCCCTCGAGACCCCGTCCAAAGGCACTAGCAAGTCTATATTCATGATACGGACTCGCTCGAACTTCCGAAACGTGAAAAACAACAACAGAACTCAAAATTCAACCCCAAAACCAAATTAATCAAACTTAAGAACTTTGAAATTCTAGAATTCATTACATTGCGCCGAACGGGTCTATACTACTCGGAATGACCCCAAATTTTGCAGACAGGTCATAAATGACTATACGGAACTATTGACTGCCCCGGAATTCCATTCGAACTTCGATAGCAGGAAGTCCCGTTCCAGGCCAAATTCTAAACTTAAGGAAATCCTGATTTCCATTTCAAGCGCCGAAACGCTCCCGGGTCATCAGAAACCCGAGCCGACATACGCCCAAGTCCGAAATCACTGTACGGAGCTACCGAAGCTGTCAGAACTCGATTCCAGGTCGTTTGCTCAAAATATTGACCGAAGTCAAACTTGGCCAAATAGGCCAGCCTTAAGGAACCAAGTGTTCCTAAACTATCCAATTCATTCCCAAATCCCGAACCACCCGCTCCCGCGAGTCATAAAGCACGAATAGCCTCTATGGAAGGTTTCATTTAGGAAACGGGATCCTAACACGCAAAACGACCGGCTAGGTCGTTACAGGCTATCGGGGCCAGAATGGTATTCCAGAAGTTGGAACAGGTTCGTGATGTCATTTTGGATATATGTGCAAAATTTCAGGACAATCGGATGTGTTTTTGATAGTTTCGGCATCGTTGGTGGAATTTAGAAATTTGAAAGTTCATAGGCTTGAATTCGATGGGATTTTAGTGTTTTTGCGTTGTTTTTGGTGATTCGAAGGCTCGACTAAGTTTGTGTGATGTTATGGGATGTGTTGGTATGTTTTGGTTGAGGTCTCGAGGGTCTCGGGTGAGTTTCGGGTGGTTTCGGGCCATTTCTAGTTGCTGGTTTGTGGCTTCAGGGGTGTACAGTGCGATAACATTAATTTGGATGCGTTAGCACAGAGAAAATTTGGAAAAATCTAGTTGTGCTGTGCGATCGCACAAGTCTTCCTGCGATCGCACAGAGTAAATTTTCTGTTGCACTGTCCCGACTTTGGAAGCTTATAACTCACAATCTATAAGGAATTTGAAGATGATCCAAATACGAAAGTTGTAGCTCTTGATGTCTAATTTTCAGAAAGTTAAGCCAATTGTAATTTGGAGTTTTGTACAAAACGTTATGACTATTATACTAGAGGCTATCCGGAAGAGTTGGAGAAGGCTGTTGGAATATTGTTCAGTGCTGTCGCACCTGAGGGGGTGCGATCGCGGAGAGTAAAATAGGGCAGGTTAAAATTGTTCAGTGCTATCGCACCTGAGGGGCTGCGATCGCACTGAGTAAAGGCCTGGGCAATATAAAATAAACCCTTACGCGACCTAAACCCTTTTTACACCATTTTTGTACGGACAAAGAGCTCTTGAGGCAATTTTTGAAGAGGGAAATCAGTGTTCTTCATAGAGGTAAGTATTTTGATCATTAAAACTCGTTTATGGGTGATTATAGAATATAATCTCGGTATTAAATTCATGGAAATTAGTAGAAAAATGTGAGTTTAGGGCTTGAGATTATGAGACCTTTAGGGGTCGATTTGAGGGGTCAAACGAACTCCGATTTTGGTGTTCTTTATATGTACGGACTCGTGAGAGAACGAAGAAAATTTTGGTATTAAAGTTTCTGAGTTTCGGGATGCGTGCCCTGGGGTCAGGTTTTGACCGGTTTCGGGTTTTTGAGTTAAACTCGATATTATTCAATTGGAATTCGTTCCTTAAGCATATATTGATGATAAAAATCTGAACTTGGTAGATTTGGATCCTTCGGAGGTTGATTCGAGAGGAAAGCGCATCGCGGAATAATTCCGGGCTAGTTTTGAGGTAAGTAATGTCTTGAAATCCTGTCCTGAGGGTATGAAAC
The DNA here is from genome assembly GCA_005239495.1 of Nicotiana undulata. Taxonomy (NCBI): domain Eukaryota; kingdom Viridiplantae; phylum Streptophyta; class Magnoliopsida; order Solanales; family Solanaceae; genus Nicotiana; species Nicotiana undulata. The sequence goes on from MDKH01158349.1 coordinate 8,116, forward strand.
CCCGGACTATGCACCCTTCACGGGTTTTGAGATGAAAAGGTGGAAACTTTGAAACATCTTTCCTATTTAGGCGACTATTCAGTTGCGAAACCGATTTCTAAGCCTATGCTTAATTAGTATTATTTTATTATGATATGATTTGGGCTGTAAGCCGTGTTTGGGGCCTAGTGCCGACTTGTTTACCCTTGACGGTTGTGTTTACTATATTTTCCTCACTGATATGTTATGATTTTACACTCAGTCTTTTCCTGATAAATTGTTTTGACACTCAGAGTACTTTGATACTATTTACTGAAAAATGAAACACTGTTTTGGGTCGAGAACCCGGTATGTCTATGGCCTAAGGGCAAATTGAGAGTGTCTGACTGAGTGAGGCTTTCAAGCCTATATTGTGAGGAGGCTTCCAGGCCTTATGAGAGAGGTAAGGAGGCTTCCAGGCCTTATGAGAGAGGTGAGGAGGCTTCCAGGCCTTATGAGAGAGGTGAGGAGGCTTCCAGGCCTTACGAGAGAGGTGAGGAGGCTTCCAGGCCTTATGTTATTACTGCGCTTGGGCTGTAGGAGCCCCTCCGGAGTCTGTAACACACCCCCAGTGAGCGCCGGTACCGATTGAGTGATGATGATTGCCCGCGGGGTTGATACTGAGTGATGAATTATACTGAGTGATTGAGGGAATGCCTGAGGGCATCTGTTCCGAGAAATGATTTTGGCCTGAGGGGCAGTTTTATGAAGATTTTACTGAGTTTTCGAACCATGATTTACTTCATTTTCAAATTGAGTTTTACTGAGGATTTCACTGAGATCTATTGATATTTACTTGTTCTCAAAGGTTTTCTGGAAACTGATTTCGAACTTATGAAATTGCTGAATACTACTTGGTGACTTGATGTTTACTGGTTGTTGTGAAATGGTGCATCTGTTTGTGTGCTTTATATTTCTCAGACTGTGATTTCTTTTCGTTACTACTGAGTTAGCGTACTCATAAAGACTCTCTGTGCCTCTTTGCACAGATTCAGGTGACGGTCTGGAGCAGTAGCAGTTTTTGCTTGTTCGTTAGCGGATTTCACGGGATTTCGAGGTAGCTGTCCAGCGTCCACAGCTTCTCCACTTCCCTTCCTTATTATGTTTTATCAATTGATTCAGAGACATATATTATAGTTTTTAGCATAGTTAGGCTTATTCATTCTTAGATGCTCATGACTATTGACTCCAGTTCTGGGAGGTTGTTTAGAGTTGTTTAGTTCATGGTTGGGGGCGTTAGATTTATATAATTTATTTCTTTATTATGACTGCTGTTTATTGTTATATTGTGAACTGTTATAATCGAACAAATGCGTAGTAAATTGATGGGTGGCTAGCCTAGTTCCACGATAGGCGTCATCACGTCCTGTTAGGATTTGAGATCGTGACATTTTCGTTCAAAGCACCTTTGATTTCTTTCTTCCAAATGGTCCACCGCACACATGGAGGGATAATCTACCACATCTCTCTGAGCTCTCTTTGTTGTTCTTTGACCCAACCAGCTTCCAAAGGCTTCTTTGACCGACTTTGCCATACCAATTTAACATAGAAAATGTAACAAAACAACTTCCACAATTGCCTTCTGAACAACTATTTCTCCTTCAGAGAATAACCAATGTATGATACGCATGAGTAAGACAAGAATCATGAGCTAATACCCAGCAAAAGCAAGAGACCTTAAAAAGTGTATTTGATCTCCGGATTAAATTCCAAGACCTTTAGGGAAAAAAATCAAAAACATGCTTTTTATCTACTGAAAATTTGTAATGAGATCGCACAGTAAATCTTCCATTTTCATTGATCTATTTACAGCCTTTCCTCCTCTGTTAACTTAAATCCCTGATGCACATCCTTTAGCAGGTCATACAGTCTATCTGTTTCCAATCAAAACAGCCTCTTCTTATTCTCAAACCAACCATTTCTGTTATGACTTAGTTTTTGTGGTTTCACTTTTATTTGACATACTGAGTATATCAGTATTCTAACTTCAAGTGGAGAATGATCTATCCAGGAATCATGCCAAAACTCACTATCCTCCCATCTCCACCTTTAATAACATTTGTCACTGAACTCTAACAAATTTTCAGACTCCTACACCATGAGGTCTACTCACAACTGCTGTACTCCACCAATCCTTTTCTCTGTACTTCTTCTGAATTACTCCCTCCGATTCACAATAATTGATCAATTTGCTTTTAACACGCCAATTAAGAAAATAAAATTTTTTATACAAAAATACTTACTATGACTAAATTATCCATAATTAAACATTTAATGTGATAAGTAAGAATTTTTTTAAGGATATGTACATAGAGGTTATTTTGTAAAAACAAATTGAATTCTTTCTTGATTACATAACTGGACACTTATTTTGAACCAAAATAAAAAAGAAAACTGGTCACTTATTGTGAACCGGAGGGAGTACCCTTTTCCATAATCTATTTTCCTCTGAAGAATATCTCTGTAGCCCTCTTGTAAGCAGGCTCTCATTATGTATTTTAAGTCTCTTAACCCCATTCAGCCAAAACCTCCTCCAGGAATCTGTATGTGATAGTTAGGAAAGGAAACAGAACGTACTATTTGCCAAAAAAGGTTCATTGCTTGTAAGCACAAAACAATAACATAATCCCTTATCCTAACAGATTTCGGTTCTACTGACTGCACTGTTCATAAGAACAAAAACAATGCATTGTAAAAGCCCTTGCAAGAATTTTCAGAACTATACCTCAATCCCAAGCTAGCTGGGTCGGCTACAAGCATATTCAGAAAAAAGGTAAAAACATTATTACATGTGCCACTACAATAAGAAACCCAGCTGTACATTTTTTAAGTATTCATTAAGCACAATTTTGAGCCAGCCAAACCAAATTCTTAATTGTTATGACCGGATTTTTTTTTTAAATCAAGGAACAAGAATTCTATCGATCGGATGCATCCAGCGGATGCAATATATTAAAAAGTCTGGTAGACTCCTACAAAAAACTTAACGAGCAAACAAAGTCAAAAAAAGTTAGATTTGCATCATTTAATACACGAGGATGCTCCACATCGATAGAATTCTTGTTTCTTGATTTTTTTATTTTTAAAAATCTGGTCATAAACGAGCAAACAAAGTCAAAAAAAGTTGATTTGCATCATTTACATCACAAGGACTGCTCCAACAAAACAATTTAAACATTATGGAAGGAATGTCAAGTGAAACTCCCCTCAGAGGATCTCTGGGTCCTTTCCTTACATAACGTCCAAAAAGATGGTTTTAGACAGGAATCAATCTTGTAGCAGAGTCTATTTATATCACTTCGTATGCCCTTCAACCAATGAACCCAACTGTTCTTTTTTTATGCACAGGTAATTAAGCAGCTTTCAACTTCACTTAATTTGCGCAACGCCATAAATATGTATAGGATAGGTCAAAATACTTGGCCTCTAATTATTATAACCAATGCATATGGAAGCACTACCTTATCAGGCCCGCAGGAAGAACGGAGTCAAAACCTCACTCGCTGTTGGCTTGGTTAAACCAAAATTGAACCAAGCCTGACTAGCTCATGAACCGACCAACCTCAGATAGCTAGCACTGTTCAACAAAATGAGTAAAATGCCTAAGTTTCGATACTTCTCTTCTTTACATCAATCACTGATAAGTAATTTATTCTTACCCTCATAAACCCAACTCATAGTTAAAATTTCCAAACTTCTAGGCTTCTTCTTTGGTAACAGTTGTGATATAAGATACAAATGTTAGTTCCAGAATCAAGATGCTATTAGCATCCAAGATAAACAAATTTGCAACTTACCGGCCCAAGGAAGTGTCATTTTTTCTCTTATTTCAAACGACAATACCATGTTTCTCTTCAGACCAAAATTACAGAAAGCAAAAGCAACCATTGATCTAATGACCATCCAGTCAATCTTACAGTCAGATCCTTTTGGCAGATTGTTTACACTTTTTCCAGCACAAGCTAAAGATAGCAAATGAAAGCAGGTACATTTACGTTGAATATTTGGCGCTATTATGAATTCATGAGACATGACTGAACTTGAAAACCCGTAGCTGTCAGCTTGACTAGTTTGCTGACAAAGACAAATATGTCATGCACGCCTTTTCGAAGTAAAGCACACACACTTTTGGGAAAAAACAAAAATTACCTAAGGTAAGGGAATACAGTAATCATAAAATCAAAATTGTAATTAGCGCTTCTGATTTCAGTATCCAATACACAACAATGGCAACTACCTTAAGCTGCAACGAGCCTTTTAATTGTACTACAATTCAGACTATAAATCAAGAACAGGAAAATAGAAATGAAATAGAGAAGAAACACGAGAAGGATAAAAAGAACAATTGGGAGCAGAAGCCTCGAAATAGAAGAAGAATGAGTCATATTGAGGAAACACTATAGGCAAAAAACAAATCAACAGAAGAAAGAATAGTAGAAAAAGAGTCAGCACAAATTAAACATGAACAATAGGTCGAAGAAAAAGACATTGATGAGAATATTGAAGCATATCTAGAGAGGAGTCCTAGTACTCTGATAGCAAAATCCTGCTAACTAGGCAATAATTTGACGATTACACGGCGCTGACTGGGCAAAAATTGTTTGTTGACTTGACAAATCAACGGACTGTTAACTTGGTAAGTTAGTTAAGATAAACTGATCACTTGGCAGATCAGGTTATATGGATTCATGAATCAGCATTGGACAGCTCCCGATGCTGCCAGCTAGCACTTACTAATGACATTTGCCCAAAACCAATGTACACAGCTGAAACCTGCCACATGAGGCTCGTGGAACAGGCGTGTCATTGGACTTGAGACCTCAATCCCCATGACGACATGGAAATAGAAGTCTCAGCTCCAATGACACGGCTTGTGGATCATGTAGCCTGAAGTCTCAGCAATGACGAGTCTGTTCCACAAGGCTCATGTGCCAGGCTTCAACAATGTTCAATTGTTTGGGACAAATGTCCTTAGTCAATACCATTTTGACAAAAATCCAAAGCTGTAGGACAACGATTTTGCTGTTGTGTTCATTTAATGAGACAAAACTCTTGAAATACTTTTCAAACAAAAGCCTCTTGGAAGTTACAAAATCAGGTGGACTAAAGAGAACACAAAAGACAAAAACAACAAAAGATGCAATACAACTAAAACAACCACCAAATTGGCAAGACAAGCAAAGCTATTAAAAAGACGAAGAAAAAAAAAGGCTTCGGCTTGGTGGGAGGTGTAACATGCCCTCTAGTAAATGGAAGATAGTTAGGTCTCTATTATCGTAAAGGCTTTGACATCATGAAAAAGAGCTATGTGAATTCTTTTTGAACTGAGTAACTACTAACATACAAAATAGCTCCTCACATAAGAGTTTTGAGCTATAGAAAAGTATCTTAACTTTTTGGGATCCCTAAATATTACAACATAATCAATAATGTAACGACCCGACCGGTTGTTTTCCTTTCTAGATCCCAGTTCCCCTATTTAAGACCTCTTGTATGTGCTTTTACTATTTTATGACTTGCGGGGATGATTGGTTTGGTTTTGGAAGGGTTCGGGTTTAATTCAGAACACTTAATTCCATAATAGTGGCCTAAGGTGGCAAAGTTTGACTTGAGTCAACATTTTGAGTAAACGACCTCGGAACCGGGATTTGATGGTTCCAATAGGTTCGTATGATGATTTTGGACTTGGAGTGTGTTCGGATCGAGTTTTGGTTTCGGCGCTTATTGATGAAAGATGGCGCCTTGAAGGTTTTAGAGTTTCTTAAATTTGGTTTGAAGTAGATGTTGGTCTTATCAATGTCCGTTTGGGATTCCGAGCTTGGGAATAGGTTCGTATGGCTCGGGTGTGTTTCGGACCACCCGGAATTAAGTCAAAAACTACAGAAATTCTGTAGCAAGTTTCCTTCTTCGCAAATGTCGAGAAAGCCTCGTGTTTGCGATGAAGGACTTGGGGCTGGGGACTTTTGTTAAACGTGTTCGCGAAAACGGGGTCGCGATTGCGAAGCTTTGGGTCACCAGTCTTCGCGTTCGTGATCGCTGGGTCGCGTTCGCGTAGAAGGGCATGGGTCTGGGGGCTCAGCAAGTCGGTGCCCTTCGCGTTCGCGAAAGGCGGATCGCGTTCGCGTAGAAGGGCATGAGTCTGGGGGCTCAGCAAGTCGGTGCCCTTCGCGTTCGCGAAAGGCGGGTCGCGTTCGCGATGGTTGGTGGGGCTGGCCTTCGCGATCGCGTGGACCTTGTCACATTGGCGAAGAGGTTTTTCAGGGCCTTGGCAGTCTTGCCTTCGCGATCGCGAGGGCATCGAAGAAGGATCACTAGGCAGAAGCATTTTAAAACACGGAACTTAGGCTCATTTTCTCCATTTCTCTCAACTCTTGGGCGATTTTAGAGCTCTTTAGAGTGGGATTTTCACCTAGCTTCTCAAGATAAGTAATTTCTACATAATGTGAGTTTAATACATAGATTATGGGTAGATTTTAACATAGAAATTTGTAGAATTTATGGGATTTTGTTGAAAAACCTAGGGTTTGGTAAAAATGGGATTACACCACGAAAATGATTATCGAATTGAGTAGAACCTATATGTTTGAGTTCGTGGGGTCATGGATAACATTATTCTACGAAATTTCCAAAATCTGATCACGTGACCCCGGAAGTGACTTTTCGGAACTTTTTGATTTTGGTTGGGTAAATTACATTAGTAGATAAATTATGAACTTTTGAGCATATATTGATTATTTTGTACGAACTTTGGCTAGTTTTGAATTGCTCGACATCGATTTAAGGCAATTAGTGTGGTTAAAGAGCCGAGTAGTGAACTTGGAAGTGAGGTAAGTCTCTTGGCTAATCTTGTAAGAGGGAATTTATCATCGTAGGTGCTTACATTGTTATGTGCTACTAATTGTGGGTGTTACGTACGCTCGAGGCGACGAGAATTCATACGTAGCTAAAAGCATGTTCATGTCCTGGCAGACTTAGGACTTAATCATGCAATATTTGTACTATCTGAACTCAATTTATCAGTTTAATTACTTGAATTTATAATTGAAATTGGATTTGGGATTTTGTTAAATGGAGCTCCATTATCTTGAGCAGTGTTTTGAATAGTGTGAGGCGACAAATATCGATGAGGGCCCACTTAACTGAGGCGAGAAGCGTAGCGCTCGCCTTTTTTATGTGAAGCGATAATTTATAAAAAGAAATAAAATATTAAATTTGCATATATATATATATATATATATATATAGCAATAATATAATGTATATAGCAACATCAGTACAATCGACCCTATGTACTGGTAAGTGTCGAGCCTAACCTCGGTGAAGTAGTGACGAGGCTAGGACATGACACCCACATATAACCTGAACAGTATAATTATGCTAGTGGAAATAACAACAACTAAAGAAAAAAAGCAGAAAATAAAGGGAATGGGACATACAATGGGGATTTCAATATGAGGAGTGAGAATAACGAAAAGGCAGAATTAAACAGTAATTAGTAATTAAATTAAGCAGTTAAAATAGTAAGGAAAACTGCACGGCATCACCCTTCGTGCTTTTACTCTCAACCTCACTAAATAATAAATAAAACGGCACGGCATCACCCTTCGTGCACTAAACCTCTCATGATATACACGGCATCACCCTTCGTGCTTTATTACTCATAAATCATTGCACGACATCACCCTTCGTGCATTAACACTCACATATCATGGCACAACATCACCCTTCGTGCTTTACACTCTTCCTCACAATATTAATAATGCATGCGCGACATCACCCTTCGTGCTTTACACTCCTCCTCACAAATCACATAGTCAATAATAAAGCATAAACAGAAGTTTCACAAAGAAGCGAGTATTTTACCAATATGTAATATCATAATGTATACCTCAACCTTGAACCAATATTCAAATATTACCAAATCTCGATGAAACCAGACATAAGTCACCCAACATTTCAAATAACAATGCTAAGCATGGATAGTAGGATTAAAGGCTACAAAATTTACAAAGAATAGGATTTCACTGGCATGCTATGACTCGACAACAATGCATAGATGCTCGTCACTTCACCTATACATCGTATACAACAACCAAACACGTAGCAACTAAACACATAATACCTATTCCCTCTAGCCAAGGTTAGAAACGACATTTGCCTCGATTCGTAGGCCACTCACTACTCAAGTACCGCTTTTCCCTTAGAATTCACCTCCAACCCACTCGTATCTAGTCACAAATAGATTAATACCATCAATTATTGCTAAAGGAATCAACTTTAATGAATAATTACATATTTCCCAAGTTTTCCCAAAAAAGTTAAAAACCGACCCCCGACGTGCTTGTTCAAAACTCGAGGTTTGGACCAAAATCCGTTTACCCATTCACCCACGAGCCCGAATATGTAATTAGTTCCGGAATCCGACCCCAAATCGAGGTCTAAATCCCCAAATTTGTAAAATTCCCAATTCCCCCAAAATTCCTAATTTCTACCCTTAAAGAACAAGATTAAAGACTAGGAATTCATTAAATGAGTGGAAATCGAAGAAAACAAGTTAAAAAGTGCAAACCTATGATTGGGTGTCGAAATCTTTCTTCAAGAATCGCCCTAGTTGAGTCCTAATGAAGGAGTTGTGAAATTTTAAAAAAATCCAGTGCTAGTTCTGTTTTAATACATATGCGTCAGACCTTCTTCGCGTTCGCGAGGAGTCTGACGTGATCGCAATGCAGCGGCTCTAGTAGCCTTCGTGTTCGCGAGATACCTTTCGCATTCGCGAAGGCTTATTCCCACCAGCCTCCGCATTCGCGAGCATTGTGTCGCGTTCGCGTAGAGTATGATTCCCCTCCCCGAGGTCCCAATGCTTCGCGTTCGCGGTAGCCTGGTCGCGTTCGTGAAGGGTAATGCCCCCAACGCTCCGCGTCTGCGACCAGCACTTCGCGTTTACGTAGAAGAAAGTTTCCCTCAGGAAAGTTTACACTTCGCGATCGCAAAGCCCAAAATACCTGTGCACCAGCAACAGCAAAACATCAGAAATTTCTAAGTCCGAAACATCCCGTAGCCTATCCGAAACTCACCCGATCCCTCGGGGCTCCAAACCAAACATGCACACAAGTCTAAAAACATCATACGGACTCGGTCGTGCGATCAAATCGCTTAAATAACACCTTAAACTACGGATTTAGCATCAAAATCAATGAAATTCTCAAGAACACTTAAAGTTACTATATTCTCAACCGAAGGTCCGAATCACGTCGTATAAACTTCGTTTCTCACCAAACTTCACAGTCATAGTTCCGATATTATAACGAACTTGTACGGGGTTCCAGAACCAAAATACGGGCCCGATACCATCAAAATCAAGCATTAATCACATATTTTAAAACCATACATTTTCTTAAATTCAATTTTAGTCAAAAATTCGTTTCTCAGGCTATGGGTCTCGGAATTCGATTCGGGAACATGCCCAAATCCCATATTTTACAACTGACCCACCGGGACCGTTGGATTACGGGTCCGGGTCGTTTGCTCGTTGATCAAAGTCAACTAAATATCATTTTAAATTTCCAAAAAATAATTATTTTTTCTATTTTTCACATAAAGGCTTTTCTGGAATTACGCCCGGACTGCGGACGTAAATTGAGGAGGATAATTATAAGATTTTTTAAGGTTAACAAGTATGGAATAAAGTCCTAAAACACAAGATGACCCCAAAACCCCTAGCCTTGCCATTCGCCTACGACGACGGTGACTTCCAAACCACCTCAAAATCAAAACCCATAACCTCCTCTTCACCCTCAACCAAAATCTACCCTTAATCCCGCCAAAAAACCCCCATCAAAAACCCTAGTTTTCATATCTGAAAACACCCCTAAACCCTAGACATATCCCCATTAAATATTTTCCACCTAGCTTGTCCAAAACTCTTCGTGCCAAGATCTCCTATCAGGGATCTCAGATTCCAGATGGGTGTCTTGGCAAGAGGGTTTTTAATAACTAGATCCTCTTTTGCCAAAAAAGTCATATTTAGGTATACTTTCCAGAACTTGGACAGTTGTCCATTTTCTGTGATAAGAAGGTACCAAAAATTGGACAACTGTCCATTTTTCTGTTTTGGGAAAGATGCCTTTTCCCTGATTTTTAGGGAATGCTGGCAGATTCCCTTTGTAACTTGATCCCTATCCCTTTTTCACCCTTACTCTATATAAACACTCAGTTTCTTCCATTAAACATACATACACACACAAAGAATTTCCTAAAAAATCACCGAGTCTCCACTGTCTTTTCGCTTCATTCCAGAGTAGAATTTTGCTTGAATTGGCGAAAGTGAATTTTTGGCGATTTCTGGTTGGCAGTGGGAAATTAGATATCGGGGTCGGAATGAAATTCCGTAGGTGGGAACAGGTCCGTAGTGTCATTTTGGACTTGTATGCAAATTTTCAGGTCATTTAGACGTGTTTTGGTTAGTTTCAGCATCGTAGATGATTTTCGGAAGTTTGAAGATTCTTAGGCTTGAATCGGTATTTCGATGTTATGTTGGGTGTTCCGAGGGTTCGACTAAGTTTGGGTGATCATTTATGACTGGTTTGTATTTTTAGTTGGGGTCCTGAGGGGCTCGGGATAGTTTCGGATAGCCATCGGGGAGTTGGAAGTTTGAAAAATGCAGCAGATATGCTGCTGGTGCTGTCTTTCTGGTGTGGCCACACCTGCGGAAGGGAAGCCGCAGGTGCGATGGCCGCAGCCGCGGATGAGGGGCGCAAGCGCGGAAAATTACCAGGTTGAGGAAGTCCGCAGGTGCAAGATTTGGACCGCACCTGCGAAGCCGCAGGTGCGAGAAATGATATTTAAGTTAGAATCCGTAGGTGCACACCTGGGACCGCAGGTGCGGGTCCCCATGTGCGAAGAAACGACCGCAGGTGCGGTTTCATTGGGAAGAATGGTAAAAATACCCAGCCTTCGCGAATTTGAGTTATTTCGCCCTTATTTTCATCCGGAATTGAGCTTTGAGAGAGGGTTTTAAAGGGGGAATTCAAGAAAAACTTCGTGAAGGTAAGATTTTTGTACCTAAAACTCATTTCTATGTGATTGTTGGACTGATTTAGGGTGAAATCTATCGAAATTAGTGCCTAAATAGGGGGGTAGGGCTTGGGAATTTGGAGACTTTTATTGTAGAATTGAAGGGTCATTTGTGGTTGGATTTTGATTTATTTTATATGGGTAGACTCGTGGGAGGATGAGGATTATTGTGATGTAAATTTTATCAAGTTCCGGGATGTGGGCCCGGGGGTCGGGTTTGGCTAATTTAGGGATTTTTGCATAATTTGGATAATTTTCAAATGGGTTTCGTCTCCCTAGCTTATATTGATGATATTAATCTGGTTTTGGTTAGATTTGGAGTGATGGGATGCCGATTCGAGAGGCAAGAGCATCGCAAAGTAGTATTCGGGCCGGTTTGAGGTAAGTAATAACTGTAAATCTTGTCCTGAGAGTATGAAACCCCGGACTTCACATTGTATCACTGTTTTGGAGTGGCGCACATGCTATATGACGAGTGTGTGGCGTACACTATTGGGGGATTGTGACTTGGTCCGTCCCATAGCAACTAATAAGCTGTGTATTTAATTACAAATCACATGATATTTTATGTTTTAAAGGATTATTACTATGGTTTGGGTTGAGTGCCGTATTTGGGCCTCGTGCCATGTGTTTAGACCCCTTGGGGCTTTTTTTTACTGCTATTCCTCACTGCGTTGACCTATGATTTACACTCAGTCATATTATGATTAACTGATTTAGAACTCAGTCTCATTTACACTATTTTTTATGCATAAAATGATATTTTTGGGTCGAGTACCCCGTCTTTTTTACTGATAGCCCGAGTGGCTTTTGAGAGGTTTCTGACTGAGTGAGGTCGAGAGCCTATGTTGTGAGGATTACATATGGATCGGGCTGCACGCCGCAACAATGTATGTATATATATATATATATATATGTTTCGGTCTGTACGCCGCAGCGAGATATGTTGGATCGGACTGCACGCCGCAGCGAGCTATATGGATCGGGTTGCACGCCGCAGTGATATTGGGTCGGGCTGCACATCACAGCGATATAGCGCTTGGGCTGTAGGATCCCCCCCGGAGTCTGTAAACCCCTAGTAATCACAGGTACCTACTGAGTGCGAGTGCGGAGTGCCGAGTGATGAGAGATTAGGAGGCATGAGCGGTGGTGAGGTTGCCCGATGGGCTAATTATGAGTGATTGTGAGGCATGCTGAGGGACTGATTCCGAGTGATGTTATGCCCGAGGGGAAGTTTATTATTCATGTTTTCGCTCGAGTGGCTACTTATGATTCGTTTCATTTTTCACTAAACTTCTTGGTCATCTTCTGAAATTGTTGGAAATTACACTTTTCAAAGGAGTTTTACTGAAATCTGCTTTTTAAGCGTGATGATTTAACGTACACACTGTTGGAAAGAAAGACTACGCTTATTGTGAAATGATGATTTGACTTTATGTGTTTCTTACTGCTCAGACCTGATTTATTTTCATTATTACTGAGTTGGCGTACTCACATTACTCCCTGCATCTCGTGTGCAGATCCAGGTGCTAGGGCAGAGTGAGCTGTCTATCTGTTCCAGGGACTTCTCGGAGATTTTGCGAGGTAGCTGCACACGTCCGCTACCCTTCTCTCTCCTGCTTACTATTATAGAGTTTATTTTCTAGACTTGTATATTTTTTCTAGATGCTCATGACCAGTGACTCCGGGGTCTTGGGGTTGTATTTTAAACATATGGTGTAGCTTTGTGTGTTTAGAATGTAATTTAAATGAAACCCTTACGGGTTATCAGTTTAAAAATGATATAAATGAAAGATTCTTTACGGCTTGAGTGTTGATTTGGCTGGCCTAGTTCCATGATAGGTGCCATCATGACTAGCTCACATTTGGGGTCATGACAAGTTGGTATCAGATCCTAGGATACATAGGACTCACTGATCATGAGCAGGTTTAGTAGAGTCTTGCGGATCGATACAGAGACGTCTATACTTATCTTCGAGAGGCTACAGAACCCTTAGGAAAAATCACACATTCTTGAATTCTTGTCGTGCGAATCCATTTCTTCGGCCTAAAGTGTAACTCGTGAAATTTCTTTCATGTATTCGAATGCGCACGTGAGCGCTCGGTATCAGCTGCACATCGATGGCTGGTAATTTCCATAGGTGAGGTACGAGATGTGATTTTTGGCATGTTGATAATGGGCCAGTCTGGAGGAATTGAGGCCAGATTTTGTCTCTGGCTTGAGCGCTGAGATTTTGTTTGTGCGAGCACGTGCATTAGGGGACTTATATATCCGTTTGTGTCCTTATTGATGGGATTTGGTGACTAGATGACTACGTGGTAAGTGTGATTTGATGGTTAGATGTGTTCAGGTTGTTTGATTGTGACAAAATGAATTGGCGGGAGATGTAGCAAGAACCATTGAGTATTTGACTTCTGTCTTAAGTTTGAATATGACCTCGAGTTGTGAGTGTATTGAAGGACCTCTCGCGTAGCTTAGTTGTGAAGTGAAGTGGATTTTCCTGTTGTGTTATGAGCTTCTAGTGATGTCTTTTGGGATGACCAATGCCCCAACAACGTTCATGTATTTGATTAACGGTGTATTTCTGTGATGACCCAAAAGGTCATCCTGAGTAATTCCAGCTAAATCTGTGTTCCGAGGCCTCGAAAGCCTCCGTTAATCTCACCTCGATATGTGTGCGTAGCCCGGGCAGGTAGCCGGGAAACTTCCATGTGAAAATTTGATAAAAATGGGATTTTTGAATTGAATAATTGAATAAAGTTGATTTGGTCAACATTTTTGGCAAACGGATCCGGACCAGTGATGTGACGGTCCCGGAGGGTCCGTAGGAAAATATGGGACTTGGGCGTATGCCCGGAATCGAATTCCAAGGCCCCAAGCCCGGGAAATGAATTTTTAAAGAAAATTATTTTCTGAAAATAATAAAGGAATGTGAAAGTGAATAATTATGTGAAAACCTTCTTACCGGGCCCGTGTTATGGTACCGGAGCCAGGAACAGGTTTATTATATGTTGTTTGTCCTATCTGTGAGATTTGGTGTAAAACGGGT